>VZRH01001692.1:235693-265092 GCA_013397555.1 Urocynchramus pylzowi | reverse complement strand
AAAAAAAAAGTGACAAAATACCAATAACTTCAGTAGTGCAAAAGATATAACTTCAGTTCAAAGAACTACTAGTAACTCTATCGCAGGCAAAATTGAGATGAGGAAATACTGTTACATCTGAGTCTGTATGTGTTTATTATTATGTTTTCAAAGGAGTTTTGAGATCCTTCAGAGTCTGGTTTTGGCTCTCTTTTTGTTGCCTCACAAGCTACAGCAGCCAGGAAAAACTCTGGCTTTCTTCTGGACAAGGGGTTTTCCAGATATTTGTTGAGGTTAAGAATCAGTTTTGCATGGATTTGGCCTAGAGAAAAGTGTTCAAGAGAACAGAATTTAAATAAGCTAGAATCCCCAAAGCAAAGATAATCAGAAGCTAAGAAAGTGTTGTAGTTTAAAAAAAAATCCAGTGAGAGATGTCAGGCACATCACAAAGTCTCTGTCTCTATTCTCCAGCTGTAAAATAGAGATAATATTTCTCCTCTAATTCTCCAGAAGGTTGTAGCATAAATTCATTAACATTTTCAAGGCATTTAGATGTTGTGTGAATATCTGAGAGCAAAAGAGGAAACTGCTCTTGGTGAATGAAGGCCTTATAAATTGTTATATAGATAAGTCCTGATCCCTTTTATATTTCCCATGGAAATTTGAACTTAATTCTGGAAAAGAATGCAAGGATAGAAAATGGGTTCTTTGAGAACTAAAGCCAGGGATCATTAATATCTCTAAGAGTGAAAAGGACTAATAACCTCTCAATATTTGCAATCTCAGCTCATATCTCTGTTCACATTCATATTACTTCTGCTTTTTCTGTTGCTCTTCTATTCCCATTGTTTATTATGAGAGAAGAGAACACTTCCATGCAATATAATATCAGGTTATTTTAATGACACTGTCTGAAATTTACTCTTGTTATTAATAAGGAAAGATAAGCAATGAAATCTCAGCCTCATTAAGACCAATGGGGCTTTTTCTGTTGATCTCAGTAGAACCAGAACCAGAACTTCATGCAGGAATCAATACTGACACTTTAGACCCTTTGACAGCTTTGATATATCTTTGAGTGAAAGTGCATTGACTTTGTTGCAGATCCTAGTAGGAAAACATGATTTCAATATCACTCTTTTGAGGGTTTATTTTCTACCCAAGAGAAATGATGGGTACCCAGAATAAGAGTTCATTCAGCAGGAGAGTGGTCTCATACACGCTTGTATTCTGATTCCCTCAGTACTTGAGTTGTAGATGAAGGCAAATTTGAGGTGACCTTTTGGTCTCTTTCCTTCTGTGGTTGAATGACTGTTCATAGGCAAATAGCAGAACATATTAAGAACAAGGAGCATTGTCTGACTGGAAGAAAACATCTCAATGTAGCTATGAAAGGTCTGCCTGGTCTTATTAAATAATTCTTTAAAAAGCTCAGAGATTTTTGTATTTTGTCTGAAGTGCTGGTTTATAAAAGCATGTGAGAGTCTGTAAGATATAAACAGAATCTACCATAAAGAATAAGTATTTGCATCAGGTATTTACAAGGTCGACAACCAAAGGAAAAGAGGTATAACATCAAGGTAGTGAAACCGAAAAACAGTGAATAAAAGGTATTAACAGCTTTCCTTTCATATTCTTCTTTCCCTTTTGCTTCTGTATCCAACAATTTACTTCAAGCAATGACTTATAAACAAGTAAATCATTGTTTACTCTGATGGCATTTTTTCAAATACAAGAAGCTAAATGTATGGTCCACATCACAAAGGGCAAGCAGATTATTGTTCTGCTTTTGATGAAGGTTCATTTCCCAGCAACTATTTGTTAGAAAAATTATTTAAATACAGATATCCTTTAAACTTGTCAGAATTAAAATGTCTCCAATCTTCGGGCACCTGTTGGATCAATTTGGAGATAAGTAGAACTCTTAGAGTTGTGGCTGACACAAATCAAAAATGGAAAGTATTCATTTTGTGAATATGTATTATTTACAAAATAAGAATGATATCAGGAGTTTTCATACTTGCAAATTACCAATTACATTCACAGGAAAGAGATAGTGTTAAAGTACATTTGATGCTCAATTTGATCTTTTCAGCACTGTAGATACCTAGGGCCCAAGGTATTTACAGTCATTCCTTAGAAATTCCTTAGAAATGTCCAGTTGAAGGACATTTTCACCTTACTGAACTCTTCTCTGTGTCTTGCAGGTTTTCTTCCTGGTTTCAATGTAAAACACTTTTTTCAATACAAATACGTAACAACCTGGGGCTTTTTTATTACATCTAACTTTGTAAGAATATGAAAGAGTATGATCAGCTTTGTACAAATAAATATGTCAGTTTTATCTTTATTTGTTGACCACCAGAGATCTAGTGAAAATATTGTATTTTTTTTTAATAGTAGGATACTCCTTTGGTTTCTTATTACTCAGATTAATTCAGGAGAATAGAATTTTCCACCTTTTTTTCTTTTTAACAGAAGTGCATCTTTAAGTTCCTAGTGGTTTTGGGGACCTGATTTGCCAGCATTGATGATTATGAAATGAACTAGATCCTGTCAACAGAAACACAAGAAGAAAATTTAAAGGGTACCAAAGAAGATTTTTCATTTACTCATTAGAAAGGGATTGGTGTAAGATTTGTCCCTGCTGGTGAAAGCCTGAGATCCCAGCTCTATTTTGACAGATTTCCAGTGACTAAGTTTTGTAAGGCTTACTCACGAGTACCAGATGACCCCAGAAAAACCTAAAATCAGTTATGACATTCAAATCAGAACACAAAGTTCCCATGGATCTGTGCCCAGAAGCTGCTCCTGTGGATGCCCAGGAGTGTTTTGGTCTGGGGACCAAAAAGTTGCCCAAGTTTTGTAATAACACAGTAATGCCTTGTAAATGCTGTGCAAAGCACAGTCACTGTGTTTTTGTGTACCAAAAATCTTGTTGCTACCTCACTCACCATTTTGTAGTTTAGTGTTTATTAACCACTCTGCTCTGCTAACTGCTTCCACTATCCCACTCTTCTGTCCTTCACTTTTGATTTATTTAATTTGCCTTCATAAGAAAAGAACTGATGATGACTAGGATGAAAATATAACAACTCATAAAGAGGCAAAAAGAACACATACACTCGAAGATGTATGTCAAGTGTTCAATATTTTGTGAATTGAGGAGCAATTCTAGAATGGTGGCCTACTCTAAGAAAGACTGGAAGAACCACCTGGGTACCAGAAGACTCAGTCCCAACTTGCAAAGTGAGGTACCAATCAAAACCTCATAGCAGTATGTAGATCATATCCTGAGCTGTGTTTTAAAAGTCAAATGAGCATTTTAATTAGCATCTCAGCTGCTGAGAAGTTAGCTTTTCTCCCAGGTTGATCTGATTGATCAACCTGAGGATCTTACTTCTGCCTCCCTGTCCTCCCCTCAGCATCCCCTGCCCCATCAATTTAGCTTGTGTACTTTTCATGACTCACTGAGGATGACACGTCTCAGGAGTGGGCTTGGAGTGCCAGCAAGTACACTTGAGACCAAAACTGCTCCATGTCCTTCTTGCTAAAGTATGGTTACCTATCCTCTGAGAGAGACTAGAGGGGAAAACACCTTCTCTATGTTTCATGAGAACTCCTCCAGCATCATTTTGTAGGTGAGAGTCACTGGGAAAAATATATTGGTAGAGGTTAAAGCAGGAATCAGCTTCTGCCTATCCCTTTCTCCCTCCTCCCCCTACACATGGTTGATTTTTCCTTGGTGGACACATAAGCCAACAAGGAGTTGGCTGTGTGCTCCAGCCAGGGCTGTGATCTAGGTGAGCCAGAGAATAGATCTGGAGGGTATAAGAGAGATTGGCACAGCCTTAGCTCCCATAAGCCATCTGTAGAAACTCTTCACATCTACAGCATGTGCTGGGCAGCAGGGGAGAGCAGAGAGAAGTATAGAAAGACATTGACAGCAGCCTTACCATTTTTATTTTTATTGGAGAACAGTTTGGCCAATCCCAAATGGTAGGAGCACCAGAAGGAAGAGATTAGCAAGTCTATAAAATCTGTCAACACAAAATAAAACTATATGTGGCAAGGAAGAGTGAATTTCCCCTTCCATACTTAAATTCAGTGTCATTTCAGCTTGCTATGGCAGACATTGTCTGGGAAACCATAGGACACCTTAGCATCCTTTACAGCAGATAGCTTAAAGCCAGTGAAGGATTCATTTATTTCAACTGGTATTTGCAAAGAACTATGAAGAGGCAAGTGAGATACTTGTCAAGGAGGCAGCACTTGAAGTGATGGTGCAGTGGGGGTAGTCCCTTGTGATTTTTAGGAAAACATTTAGACAGCTAAGAGCAGCAGGTGTTCAGTGCTAGTGAACAGACATGTTAGATTGCACTGCAAGAAAATAAAATACACATCTGTGAGGCAAGATCAAAGCATTCTGACAGCACACAGATGCCCAGTGCTGGTCCCAGCTCTTCCATCGCTAAGCCAGGATTCATCCCTAGAGAATTCAGCAATTGTATCTTGTGACATTGGGACACTACACTTGACCTATTTAACATTACAAAATAGATGTAAATTGTATCTTTAGGAAATCCTCTCATTTGCTATTGACAAAGATCAAAACATGACTTCTGGGTCACATGTAAAAAACTCCAAACAGAACCTTAGACCAGTTAACACCAACATGAGCCAGCTGCTATTGCACTGTTTGAAACAAGTAAACAAAAGCCACTTCTTGTTACTTTTTCATAAGGGTTTAAATAAGCAACCATTTGAAACACAATATTTTACACTGAAAAAACAAGAGAGCTGTGTTTCATTAAAAGCATTACTTTTTGCAGTGAGAAACAGCACCAAACAGATCAAAGATATGGCTCTTTATTGATTAGTCCTCAGTGTGTGTTTAATCAGTGACTGGTCTCTTCCAGGTAGACTGACAGTAAATTAACAGAGATGCTCATCTGTTCTTGGAAATACCACGTTGTTGGACATCAGAAGGTTCTCTAACTAAGTCCAGTGTTTTTAGTGAATTCACGTGACCATAATCTAAATTATCAGCACTCAGAGGATTACAGATATGTTAGTTAACAACCAATGAACAAGCAAACAAAAACTATTTGCATTATATTATTATACTCTTAACCTTGATAGTCACCTTAGTCTTTTTTTTTACAGTTATTTTCTGTAGCTGATGAAACCAAAGCATACCTTCAATTGAATTTATTAGACTCTGTATTGCTGTTTCTATTTTGTTTCAGCTATTTTTGATGCATAGGAAGACCAAGAAGTGATTATAAATGCTCAATCAGAAAAAAAAAAAAAAAAAAAAGTATAAGCCAGTCTGAATCCCTTTAAAAAAGCTTTACTCTTAACAAGGTGTTCTCCATTTCCAGGAGTTTTGAAGAGAGGTCCAGCCTCTATTTTCAAAGGCAATGCAGCTGATCCACAAAAAATGTTCACCCAAGTTTCATCAACCTGCTTTGCTATTCTGATACCAGAAAGAAACTTCGACTACACTGGCCATCAGCAATCAGACTACAGATAAACACCTTCCCACAAGGAGCAGAAGAGCCCTCTCTCCACGTGGCAGTGTAGCCAGGGCTCGTGTTCTGGGATCGGGGTTTGATTGCTGCGTGGCACAAGGGCGGGCGGGCAGCACGACCAGGGCTGGACTGAGCCAGCACCCTGACCTGTGCACCCTGCAGCTCCCTGGGTGCCTGGCTCTTCCTTTACTGGTGCCAAGCTTATGCTCATCATCCTGCCTGAGATAAGTCTGGACTTGATGAGATTCCTGCTTACATTTATACCAGAAGTCAAGCTGCAACAGGTGCTCTAATAGTGGTAAGGAAGATTATGGGTGGCACAGTCTCTTGTTTTCCCATAGATGCAGAAAATGCAATTTTCTGTGAGTTGAAGGATAGGGCCCCTACCCCATAAGCCCATTTTACCTGCTCTTAGCCATCCTGCATGCTCTCAGCCCATGCAGCCTCATAAACTAACTGGAATTATATCATGTGTTTGCCATCAGCTGTGTTCTGCTTGTATTTCAACTGCATATATTTGCAACTGAGGTATTTCTTTTTCAAACTTTACAGAGTATTTTATTTTGTAAACTTTCTTCCCACTTTTTAAATGGGAAATACTTCAAACTAGAAGGAAATTTTGTAACGGTTCCATCCAGTAAGGTCTTAGAATTTCACATTCCAGTGAATAAGGCAGAGTCTTTGTGACTTTGAGAGTCAGAAATAGAAGGGAGGAGAGGTTGCACATAAATGAGGCAAAAATGCAATCTTTATTGGAAAACTTATTTGGTGCTTTTGAAACAAGAGTATTTTTTAATGCCCCTAGAGGTTTTCAATCTTCAGGACCTATTATTGCTACTGCTACAGCAGTCTGCTCACCAGCTAGTCCCTGGAGGATATGTCAACTGCTTAAACAAGAAACACCACTAACACAAACTGTCCAACACCTCCTGGATTTGCACACAGCTTAATCAAGAGAGCGTGGGCTAATTTTTCTGCTGTGATAGGGAAATCTACACAAGCTCCCATCCCAGCACAGGAACTGATATCACTCCTGCCCTTGCCACAGTTACACTAGGGAAGGGCACTTGGACATTTCATAGCCTAACAAAGGTCTACCGAGGAGCAGGGCTATTATTCCATATTTTGCAGCTCAAGACCTAAGACAGAGACCATGTGGACTGACCTGCATGACAGAAAATCTGAATCTGAGAAGGGATTCAACCTTTCATCCCAGGCTTGCCTCGTGTTTTGCAGGTTGTATAGTAACATGGAATACCATATTTTTCTTGCATGGTTGTATAGTAACATGGAATACCATACTTCACACATAAAAAACCAGGAAAAGGTAATTAAAACACATCCCATAATGAGATCATTATATTCTGTTTGACAAAATCATTTCTTGGGGAAGGAGTACTACCTGGCTGTTACTCAGAGAAGAAAATCAAAGGGGCAGTCATACTGACCCTGCCACACTGAGTGGTTTTCAGGAAATACTAAATGTAATGTAATCATTTCTAGGGCAGTGTTTTGGCTCAGGGCATTGGAAGATGAGAAGATCTGAATTTGAAAAGCCAACCTTTCAAATGACATAAAACATCCAGTTGAATTTGCATCAGTCAAGGTGACAGTACAATTAATAATATAGGCAGCACTTCATTTGAAAATCAAAGGAACTGTGGATGTATGATTAGCAAAATACCTGTAAATCCTGTTTGAATAGAGGAGGGAGCTATGTTTTGTCTTATAAATCAGGATTTTAGTTGCTGTGGTAATGTTCCTTGTATAACTTGTCTACATAAATGAAACTCAAGCCCTGTTGTCTCAAGCCACAGATGATTATAGAATAATGAAAAACAAAACTAAACCATAGGAATCCAACGAACATTGTGAGTAAAAGTTACACAAAAATTTACACCAACAGATTAAGTCTTTTCATTGTTTTCATTTCACTAAGGAAAACAAACTTTGGAAACACTTTACAACTGGAAAACACAGCACTGATGTTAAAACAATCCTGTGCAGCTGTGTCTGTCTCCTGCACCTGCCTCTGGCACCCTGGGTAGATGTCTTTCAGGAAAAACAGAGAGGTGCTGACTAACAGCTGGGGGAGAAGACAGCTGGGGATGGTCATGAACAAAGGCTGAGGTGGAGTACCATAAGATAATTGGGCACATTTGAGGTCAGATCATAGACCAATCTAACAGTAATCAATGAACACATAGTAATTTTATTTCTTATAAAACTTCAAGGCAGTTGAAATTCATCTATGCTCAGTATTCTGGAAAGAACAAAACAGACTTTCATAGTTTACTAAATAGAACTACACCATGGCCAATGTTTTACTGGCTTTATCACTACATGCAAAGTGTTGTACAAACAGATTGAGCCAGTGCATAATAAAGCAACAAGTCTGGACTAAGCATAACTGCCACCCTACAGTAAACAACCCATGTCTAATCATCAAATATTATGAAGCCCTGGGAACAGCTTTTGGAAGACACAACATTGCACTTTTTCCAAGTGGCTGAAGCTGTTGGCTGTGGCAGGGCACTAGTTCAGGGTCCTCAGGGAAATCCATTTGCTTCCCAATACTCAAAAATGGTTGTTTTATGTCTTTATAGCTAAAGAGGGGCCAAAAAAAGCAGCAGCAAGTGGACAAATGTCAAAATTGTGTAATCTACCATCTTATTTTTTTCCCTCTTCAGGAAATAACTAGAGAAATTGATATAATGTATGGAAGCCATGAGATAATGTCTTATTTCTCTTGGTAGAGGGCATGGATTTAACTGTCCCTTACTATAGTAGGATTTCACAGGCCATGTCTAACCACAGAGCTATGCTGACATGTAACTGAATCTTTACAAGAAAAGGAAAATCCCTCTACAGCACCCCTTTGTAAAATGCAAATATTCCTGTCCTCATAGCACTTACCCAGAATGCCTGGGGTACACTGATCTGATTTTGCTATTAATCATTGAGTTATCTCTCTACCTAATTACCTACCTGTCTGACTAATTGCATCTGGGAGGCCAGTAACTGCAAGGCAGAGAAGTTTGTGTCTATTTATCTCATATTTGCACCTGACAAGTAGTTTAAACATGGGCTCCTCCCACGGCTGACCTAACAAGGCACAATATGCCTTGCCACAGGAATTGCATCAAGAAGCTGCTTCCCTTGTCAATGTTGTACATGCTTTTTCCTCCTTTGGATGCAAAATTCTCTAGGTGTCCCTTGATGCTGGGATCACCTGGTGGCTCTGTCCAATGGCTCATGCAGACTTCCCAAGAGGAGCTCTACACACAGGCAATGCTTGAACCCATATTTGAGCAGTTTTCAGCTGTTTCCAGGTGGACTTCAGACTGCTGATTTTTGGTCGGCAACTTAGAGGCAACTTTAGCTGTCACACAGAGAATAGAGAAGTGCAGGCAGAAAAGCACAGGGAATCCTTCTCTCCTCCCCCATCATTTAAATTGGATACATAGTATGGAAGAGACCCCTGGAGCTGAGTATAACCCAAATTATTGCTGAATGGAAGTAATTAGTGTGCTGCAACATCTCACTGAGAGCTGGAGATACTGGCAATGGAGACAAAAGGAAGAACTATCTAGCAGAATTGCCTCCATCTTTGGAGACAATAAAACCTATGCTGTACCCCCAGGTCCAGCAGAGACTGGTCTGGTTGCTTGTTGAGGGGGGAGGTGGGTGGCATTTCAGAGCTTGATGTGTGGAGACTTTTTTCATCTATTTTTGAGGCAGTTGAGGGAAGTATGAGCTAAAGGCAAAAGAGTGTGGGGGAAAATATTCGTAGAAAAAATTTTGTGTGAGCTTACAGGATTTTTTAAAAATTTATGTAGCAAGCAAGCAGAGACTTATATAAGTGCCAAAGCTGCATTATCAAAATATTAGTAGGTAAACATATTAATAAAAATGCTGTGAAATGAAGAATCATCTGAGTTCCTTTTAACACAGAAGAGATGTTAATAATGATCCCTGCCTCAACCCACTGCCAATATGCTTCAGGGCTCGAAGCTGCACATAACTCTGAGCTCCACAACTCATCCCATTTGTCCTTGCTTCCAGACTGCCAGAGTGCAGGTCGGTTCATGGTCAACACTACTGGAGGCAGCTGACACATCCAAAAGAATTAGAAATGACACCTGATCTTCATCCATCATTGACAAAGGATTATCAGCCAACACAAATATGTGCTCTGACTTCTGTTATCAAGTGGTTTGTAAACAGACATGTAATACAGACAGGATTTCAAGAGAGCTCAGTGTTGCCCTATCCAGAAAGAAAAGTGTGCTTACATGAGCTGATGCAAATTCAGCTCTCATAGCATACAGAGAGTAGGATTATCTGGCCATCTACTGAAGGATCTGGGATCTGACTGAAGGATTTGGGATCAGTTTCCTACAGAGAAGAGATATTTAAGGAAACAATGAAGATTAAATTGAAGCATGTCATTGTGTGGAAGAGTGTCTGGTTTAAAACTGGGATTTCTTTAGAACACTTTCTGTGTGAAACAAGTTCAGAAACACTATGTTTTCATATGAATTTTCATATGGCACAATTATTCCACAGATCAGTCAGAATTCATGTCATTCTGACTTTAAAGGTAATCTCTGGATTATTCTGTCCAAAATAGGGCTATTTTATTTTCTACAAACAGAGACAAAGGGAAGGGCTGTTCTTTGGACAAGGAGGCAGTTCTCTGTGTGTGCCTCTTCTCTGACATCAGAGCCCAGAAAATAATATTCCCCCAGACTGGTAACCCTAACATCTCCCTCACACCATACTGTCCTCAGTCCCTTCTGTCCCATGCCTGAAATTTCCAAGTCCTTCCTGCCTAAAAGTTCTTTCAAATGCCTTCTGTGTTGAAGCTCCCCTTCCACATTATCCTTTTCCAAGGCCTCTGCTGTTTCAAATCATCTTTCTCCCCTACAAAAGCCACTCATCTTCCTCCCCATCTCTCCTTGCTTCAATTTACTTCATCTCTGACAATTATTTTCCCATAATTTTCAATAACCCTGTTCCTGCAGAGGCAGTCCTTGCAATCCCCAAACCTCTAAAACAGAGAAATAAGGCCTTCCTAATCCTTTTTGAAACCCAACCTTTCTTTCCCATCTGTCACCTTTCTTCTCCAAGCCCTTTATTGAACATTTCCTCAGACCTTAAGTTCCCCTTCTGTTTCCAATTCCCATTTCCTCTCCTGCTGCCCTTGTGCTCCACATCCTTCGTACTCCCAGCCTCATTCCCACCTCCTGAGCGGTGCCATTAATTTATAATTGTGTATATAATTTGTGCATTACCCCCCTGTTGACTGCCAAGGGACAGTACAGCCTTTTCATCCACCCTTGCCTGCATCAGAGCCCTCCCCTTCCTTATTTGTCCTCAGAGAAGCCCTTTGGAGATCTGGGCACACACTTGGAGCCAGCTGCCTTGGTTCCATCAGACATAAAGGAAACTTCTAGCAGCTTCTCACAGAAGCCAGCCCTGTAGCCACCCAGCTACCAAAAACTTACCATGCAAAGCCAAGACAAAAGTAATTATTCAAGTAGGTACATCAAGTTTCATTCTCTCCTCAGCCAGTGGGAATTCAAACTCATTTCTTCTCCTGCTTTGTGCTCTCCTTTTCCTCTTGTTAGTCTTCTTCCTGTGACTATTCCAACTTCAACTCAAGAAGATGCAACAAAATATACAGAACAATCTGTATCTGAAGAGGTCTTATGCTCAATCAAGAAATTAAAAATTTGACATTGAATTTTCTCAATCTAGCCAAGAAAGTTCTAGTGACAAAAATTCACAATGTTTCCCAGTATAAGAAAAAGCTGTTGTATCATATTATGAAGGAATTAAAAACCCTTGTTTTCTTTTAAAAATATTCATAACTGTGTTTTTCAAGCAGCACACTGTTCTGCACGTTTGCTATGAATGTTCTGAGAATATATTCCAACTTAAAGAGAGACCTAGGTGAAAATTCCTATTTCTGAAACCTGATCAATTGTTGAACCAGCTGCTGAACTTCTCATACTTCTCAAAGGGCAATTTGAGATGGGCTGCAGAGAACTGAATTCTCATAATGGTAATGTTAAACATCAAACAGGGGGGGCCCTGGTGAGTTTAGGTATCTATATTTGGTTAGCTGCAGCTGAGCAGGGGATTTCAGGATCATAATTACACTCAGCTACACCCAAGTTTATCCAGAACTTTCTCAACCTTGAGTCCTTTTACAGATATGACCTTGTTTTGACTTTTTTTTCCTTTTATTGCTCCAAAATCTCTTCCAGATCATTTTCAGAAACACATGAGGTTGAAGTGGTTTTCTGCATTTTTCCTCCATACTTGGACACAAGACAATGGTTAAATGACCTCAGAAAGCTCGATGGGAGGGATTATGAGATTTTGTCATAGCAAATTACCAGCTCCTGATCAACATTGGTGTTGGCTCCTCACAAAAGCAAGAAACTCACGAGACAAGAAAAGCCTCTCCAGCTGAAGGAAGAAAGGAGACTTCCCTGCCAGAACACTTTTCCATATTGCAGAGAGGATCACCAGTAGCTGGGCTGGCTCTGCCCTCTGTTAGGGTAGCACATGAGGACAATGCAACATCCTCTCCATGTGCCCAGGGTGCTGGGATTCCCTCATGTCCTCAGGCTGGCACCTGTAGCCTCTCTCTACAGAACTATTTCAGATGGGATGTGGTTTTGACAGCTGGACTGACAACTGTCCTTTGGGAAGTGACTTAAATGAAGCATGTCAAAGTTGTCATGTAAAGGGGGACAACTGTCCTATAACCATTGTCATTGATTTCTGTAGTTGTGTTTTTTCCAGTTTACACAATATTTTTACTGTGAAATATCATCTAATTGCATACTTCCTCGTGGGAAAAATTGTTATTTTTTCTTATTTTTATTCCATGTGCTAGAATGTGTTTCCTACACTCTTTCTTACACCTCCAAGCCTTGATGTAGTAATTTAATAATTGAGTAACTAGCACTGAAAACAATAGAACAATTTATTCCAACTCTCACATTCACATTAGGGGGCTTACCTCTGGGGCAGATTTGGCTCTCCCATTTAAAGTTTTAAACTCAGTTTGCCAGTTGCAAAACAGAGCTTTTAGAGCAGTCCCCATACTGTCTAGCAAACTTCTGAAATAAACCTGCAAGTCTTTTAAAAATCTGTTTTGCCTAAATGGCACTTTTCAATGAGATAATTGGTTGTTTGAGACTAAAAACAAGTGTGAGTAAAGAAACATTACTGGGCTGTATCACTGGAGCCCCTATTTCTCTAATCTGCTTAAAGCCTAAAGAAAACTATTAAATTGAACCTCTTTGAAATAGAAACTAAATAATCTCAGCAACAATTATCACTCACTTTTGTATTACTTTCAAATATAATTAAATAAGGAAATATCTATCAGAACCATGATGTGCTGCAAAGAAGTTTTCCATTTGTTACCTCCCCAAACAGGATTCTGGTGCTTTTCTAGTAAAAATTAAATTAAATGTTCTATAAATCCCTGCAAATGGTTTGCTTTCATTTCATTTCAATGCAAGAAAGATATCTATAGCACTAATCATGAGAATAGGCCTTCTGTGCAGTGACCACTTCAGACAACACTCAAATCACTCTTCTGATTCAGGAAATGATGACATGAGCTCCTTACTGCCTATCTGATTCCCATGCATGTGATAGTCTGACTAAAGTGCTTGGTGCAAAGGTGTGCCAGGGCCAGTCAATAGTTTCCACACAAATTGCAGTCCTATCCAGAAATACCCATCCTCACATCTGCCATTCATTCAGCAGAGCTCTGGGGTCAGAGGAACCAGATAATCCACAGCAACCATTTAGCAGGTGAATAAATTTGGTCATTTCAAACTAGCCTGTGCTTTGCCACACAGAAGATTCAAAGACTACCAAGAGAACTAGAGAATTAAAGCTGGTTTATCAAGCATCCCCCTATTTTACTACATGACAGCCAAAGATCTGCCCTGATGTATTGGTTATTTGCACTGACCAATGCACTGTGAAACTTATGTGGTGCCAATAGCTCTGCTGGTAATTAAAATTTTCCTTGTATCCATCCTGGAGTCTCCTATTTGAGTTAGTGGCAGCCAGCCACTGGGCCAGCAGTGAAATTAAATGGGAGGCAGGGATAGGAAGGTTGTAGACAGAGTATCATCATGAACTGAGTGTGTCATTACGTGCAAAGCATGACCACACATGCAAAATGCTGATTCCATCCAAACCCATAAAGCCTGACTTTAAGCTGATTTAGCTCCATCTTTTCTGCTCCTTGTTGAGTCATCACAAGGCTTTCTTGTCCAGGATTAAACCTAATCCTTCTGTGACATCACCCTTTACACCCACTAATGTATAAAGTGAGGGCTGGACCCTGGCCACAATAGCTCCCACAGATTTGTAAGTCATAGCATACATGAGACAGCTTTTTCCTGCCTGTGTTATAAAGTATCAGGTTTCTTTTTAATTTTTCTAATTTCTGTGCAACATCTTGATGTAATTTGCTCTACTTTGACATTTTTTAGCACAGTCCAACATTTACAAAAATCACAACGATTTGTATTTTCTACAAAATACTTGCATTTCAGCTATTACCTTGAAGTTAAAAAGAAATGTTTTTCTCACATCTTACAATGGGGTTCATCTACCTTAATTCTAACATCTAGAAGTCTATCACTTCATGTAGAGGCCCTTTACTCTTCTTCCTCTCTTCATGCTTCCATTGCCCATTTTCTCATTTTACACTGTTCTTTTTCTGTGACTGCTTCCATTTCTCCATAAATTCTCTTTAAGATTCTCTCATCCCTCTGTTCTGGCTCTACCGTATCTTTCTTTCTTTCTTTCTTTCTTTCTTTCTTTCTTTCTTTCTTTCTTTCTTTCTTTCTTTCTTTCTTTCCCTTTGGTCTTCCTCCTCCTCCATTTCCCGCTTCTCCTCTGATGTACCAGCTCCCTTATTATCCCTCTTTGTCACATTCCTACTTCTTCCTGTCTTTCCTTTCTCCTTCTCTGCAAGATACTCCTTCCCCTTTTCTTCTTCCTCCATTCCCACCTGCTCTTCTGTGTATCAGTTTTCCACTTTGATGTCTTCTCATTCTCACTGCTCTCATTCCCTCATTTCAACTTGCCTCCTATAAGTCCCTATGTCTCACAATTTCTGTCTTGCTCTACCATTTGAATTTGCTTGGGTTTTTTGATGGTTTATTTTCTTCTTCTTTCCTTCCCATTCAATAAGTCATTCTCCAGTGTTACAGGTTTTACCAATTCTGTGTGAGCCAAAGAATAAAAATACCTGTCCTCCAAATTCCAGTTACCCAAAACTTCTGAAAGGACATTTTGAATTGTGCCACAGTTCTTCGGCTTCACTAAGCCAATACTTCACTAGGCCAAAATAAAAGTTTGAGTTTAGGTGGATGGATAGTCCTTCCTTGTTTCTGGTCTTCACATCAGGAAGGACCTTGTTGTGCAATCTCCCACCTGTGCACTGAGGTTTTCTTTGGAAGGAGTGATTATTGTGCTCCACATTGTGCTTCAGCCTGGACAACAGACAAGGACTGCATCTATTCAGCAAAACTCATGGACACAGCAGGACTTCCAGTTTCCCCAGGCTGGGGGATAGGAGGGTGCACCTTTAGACCTCAGGTAAGTTGTGCTTTGATTTTCTATGAGATGTACAATAAATTCTGCTTGTTTCCCACCATACTGTCCGTGTACTAGGCAGTATACAGGACACAGGAGTATCAGAGTTCTTGCTTGAAAGTATTCAGGTGTTTAAAAAGTCAGTTCTCTGAAGAACAGGAAAGAGAAAAGCAAGAGGTACTATAGGTTATGTGTGTCTGAAATGGAGCAATTTTCCTTTTTGAGTGGGCCAGACAAGTTAGGAAGCAGTTCTGTCAATCCTGGAAAGATTGGAAGGCTGCAAAACCCGAAAGTCTAGAGCAACAATGGCTTTGCATTTTACTGCTGTAAAAAACAATGCAGTAATAGAGGGCTTTCAGCTCCTACAGCCACTTTCCTCTCTCTTCCTACATTTGGAAGCTCTAACTGCTCTATCCATTTAACATTTACTGATAGTCTTCTATCAGTAGGGAAAATACTCTTGGTTTTATTTTCTGCAGCCTTATGTGAGAAAGAACAGAATCCCACTTCCAGCAACCATTAGGAGCTGATGCCTGTCCTTGGTGTCAGTGTTCTCAACCAGCAAAGAGAACTGAACTCCTCTGTCAAGGCCCATTCTTGCTAACTGCTAGATTGTTGCAATCTGCAGGAAGAATCTGATTCTTAAAAACAACCAAAAAGCAATTTGTCATCCCAGTAGAGTTTTAAGATAATTTTCTTAAGCCAGTTATGTGTATCACCCAAAAGCAATAAGACATAGATACACATAGATCCTCAAATATATTTAGATTCCTAAATCCCATTTATTTTGGTATAAATTTCACATGAACTGGAAAGGACCCAGTCTGCTAAATTTTTAACAGTCCCAGATCCATTAAAGAGTAAATAGATGTAGATAAGTAATTCTACTATAGTAATGGGAAAAGGAAGGGCTTAAAGGATAAGGCTAAGGTCTGGGGCATGAAACTTTCCAGTCACTGGAACAGGATCAATTCAACTTATCCAGGGAAAAACCAAAGAAAGAAGAATTGTTGTGCAAAGAAAGAGGAGTCTCAGGCCAGAAAAGAGAGTTATGTATGTGACATGGCAAAACTTACTATTTTCATACTACATAAAAAGCCAAGGTAGCATTAGAAGGGGACAAACAGAGGAAAATGCCAAACTACAGATCCTGCACTAGCAGTCAGTAAGAATTTCTTCTCAAGACACTCTTCTATCTTTCACCCTGTCAGTTCTTGGCACAGAGATTGCAAACACAGTCTACAATGCTCAGGGTTGATGAGCTTCCAGACTGGAGACAACAGCCTGAGGAGTGATCTGCAGATTGTCTAAATGACACTGGAGACTTCTTAACTGAAAGGCCTCAGCACCTCTTCAGCACAGTATGACCACTTTGAACTAAAAAAACTCTCAAAATTGATCAGACAACTGACAGCTCTGAACATGCAGACAGGTCTAAAGAGGCAGAGCAGTTCCCAACAGCAACCAGAAAATCCAGAAAAAAGGCAGCCAGGAAAGCTTGGAACCAGAGTGCTGGTGATCCTGTACTACTCCCAAGTATCTCGGGTGGATCCATGTGCTACACCTGTCCATCACAGCTTAGATGCTCCCCTGGGCACATGGAGTCACTTCTTTGGACCAAAGAATGAGCACATTCCTTTTGCTGTTTGATTTTATCATTGAAATACTACTGGATTTTGTCTGAATTTCTCGTGTAAATCCATACAGCTGTGCTCAGCAAATTCCTTTTTGCAGTCCTTCAAAATGAGCCCTCGTTTACGCCTAGGCCTCCCAAGAATGGTGATAATGCAGCTGATTAAGTAAAGCAATACTGAAGCAAAATCTTTTGGAATTACATTACTTTAGAGTCTACTGTTACTCCTCAGCATGTCTCTCCTAAAGACTTATTTGGACTTTCACTCAATTAACTCAGCATCCCCCGAAGTGAGTAAGCCTCCAGATGGTCTCTTCTTTTGAGGTGGCTAAGATATTTTTACTAGGAGGGGGATGCAATTTCTTTCAGACTGCATCTGTGAGACATTTAGGAATTTATATTGGTACTCACAAAATAACGATGCCTGTTCTGAAAAATCATCCTGCTCTTTTATGACAGTCTGTTTTAATTGGCTGCCTACCTAGTGTAGCTGTCTTCTTGGCCCACACTTCTGCCTGATCTGGGCTGAGATGTCAAAAATGGAAGAAGAAAATGAATTATTTAAACCTTCATGTAAAAAAGCACCCAATTCTTTTTGTCATTACACTGATTTTACATTAGTTTATAAAGTTTACCATTTATATTAGTGCATTTTATGAAATCACTTTTAATTGACAGCACTGTGAGATGCCAAATGGGCATTAGGAGGTTGCTCAAAGATGGCTCTTTATTCTGATATTTGGATTAAACACTAAACCTTTTTGGACCTTGATATATTTGAATTTATGGCAAAGCTGATTCTGCATCACAAAATTCGGATCTGAATCAGAACTCTCAGTATCTACTGAAACTGCAAACTCAGTAACTATTGAAAAGCATTGCTCATGCTTTTCTACAGGGCCTTCTGAACCAAGCTGTCAACAATTTATTTATTTTTTTTTTTATAATTGAAAACAGCCTCCACTATGATTCCATCCTTTATTTTATTTGATTTTTTTTTTATTTTTAATTTTTTTGGGAGGAGGCATTAATTGAGATTGAAAAAATTCCTAAAAAATCCTAAAATGCTCTACAACAGCCTTTGGCATATTTTAAAATACCACATAATATAATTTCCCACAAAAGAGTTAAATTTCCACTGATATTTATGAATGTCAGGTAATTCTTGAAAATATGTGTGTAAAACTCAATTCTTTCTGGACTTCTGCCAAAAACTTGAAGTCAGTTTTTGTTGCATTAACTCAAATGACAAAATTATTGTTTGAATAATTTAAAATAGGTTTCGGTTTGTATATTTTAAAATGTGAACTGTTTCAGTTGAGATTGACAACAGGGAACTAAGACGTGGAAATACTTTAAAAGAGTTTCCAGGTATTTAATATTCTTTTAGTTAAATAATTTTTTTTTTAAGTATCTTTGTTTACCAGTCCCTCCAACCTCTATTTCAGAGCAACATCCCTTCAGTATCATCTTGGTACTAATGGAAAGAATTACAAAAGGTATCTTAAACACTCTGATTCATGATTTAGAATATTTATACTTCAGTATAGCTCCCATGTTTTGCACTAAAATCTGCACTAAATTTACACCAAACAATCTTTCAACATTCTTATTTCTGTGTTCTTTCATTTTTCTTTTTTTTTTTTTTTTCTCCTTTATTCATGTCTTTGCTCTTACCTGTACTCAGGCTCCTTACCCCTGTTCACAGAGGCTTTAAGAGCTGTTTCCTGGCTGTTCTGGGTATTGTGGCTGCCTTCTGGTATATCAAGGACATATAGACATATATTAGGACAGAGTATTTGGTTTGAAAGCAGAAGTTTCATCATCAATATGAAGAGTAGCACGCTGACTTCTTCTACCTTTCTAATTATAATGATACTATGATTGCAAATTTGAGAATCACAGGGACTATTTTGAAAATATAACCCTCTGCTGAAAATATACCTGGCTTTTTTGGCTAATTGCAACACAGAAACACAGGAATAGATTGAGTATTCAATCTCATTTTTTTAGTTGCATAGCATTTTCTCCCACACTGCAATTTTCCTAGGTAATATCACCCTAGTTTTGAAAGGGAGAGAAATATTTATAAATGTGTCAGAGCTCTAAAAGACAATTCCTTATTGAAAGCTAAAATTTGCTCAAGTAAGAACTTCAGTCATCAGATTTTCTGGGCCCCCTGCTACAGCATACTTCTATTAAACTTTACCAATGAGTATGGAAAACGTGACACAGTAACCAAACAGTTACATAAACCATACAGATGCTTCTGATGAAAGAGCTAATCACAAGCCCTGCTAAAGTATGCTGAAGTGAGGGCAGTAGGGTCCCTATCACTGAGATAAAACTCTTCTTGCCATGTGGCTTGTGATTGTAACCTTTGCTGTAGCTTTCTGAGTGGCTAACTGGTAAATGATGGTCCATATGTGATGGCAGCAGGACCCTGTCTCACAGAGTCTGTGAGACAGGGAAGATTTGCTACACTCTGAGTCTCAGGGGACCTGAATACCTACCATGTTGCTAAGATGGATATAGGTGGAATTTAATATCCACTCCCAAAGGAGAGAGGGATGTCAGAAACCTCTATCCCAACATTAAGTTTTCTCACACCAAACAAATAATGGAAATGCAGCACTGGGTTGATTGAAAAGCGTTTCCTAACACTGCAGGCAGCAAGTTACTGAAAGGCTTTTCACTGGAGAAGAAGTTCAAACCATCAATGCAAAACTAAATTTTCAACTCCTTCATCTTATGCTATATTTAATGGAATCATACAAAAATGGTTACTGAGCTTCTTCTTCTAACCGTGTGCAGAAAGAAAATTTTTCACCTCCAGAGCAATTTAGTTTGTATTTCTAGAAAAGCAGAATAAAGGTCTAGATTAAGACATGCTCCCATCCTCAACATGCTCTCTTGGTTAGTGATGCACTTAATGTATTTGTGGGTTTTGGAATTTTTGGCATTCTCTCCACAGCAGTTAAATGCCTAACTGTGAGTTAAAGTATCTATTCAGGAGGCCAAGCACTTGTCTGTTAGCTCCTTAGTTCCTTTTGCTTATGTGGCCTAATGAATTTCTTGGTGTTCTTTAGGGAGATAGACAGGTAGCATGCTCACAGGGATCATTGGCAAATCAGCAAGACTGGTTACCAGAGCAGACCTGTTTCCTCACTAATGCAGAATTGCTATTCGCTTGTTTCAAATAAACATACTCTCCTGCCCTTCCACACACTTTGCATTATTCCACCCAATTTTACATTACTTCTCCAGGAGGCATGTGTTCTGCTCTTCCAGCTATGGAACTGAAAGGTAGAGCTGTGTGACTCCAGACATGGATGATAAAACAATGGGCTGTTAGTTTCAGACTTTTCTGTTCTTTGTCAGGAGCTCTGCAGTGGCAGTGCATCTGTCTTTGGTTTGACACTGCTTTCTGTAATCTGGCCTGAATCCCACAGCTCTGAACCCCAGAAATTTGTCATAAGCAAGTCCTTTGTATTTGTCTTCTCACAGAAATTTGCAACATCCCATACTAGTTCTCCCCCACAGATGATCTCTGGATGTGATATCAAGCATCATCACTGTGTACTGGAGAGAGGACATGGCCCATTAGAACAAAATATCAATAACCATCACCTCATGGACTGGAGTGACAAACTCTAAATTCTGGGGGAATTTACTTGCAGACAGGAATTGGTGGGATTACCTTCATGTCCATCTTTCCCTCTCACCCAAACAGTGAGGGATGCTGATATGTTTGTAAGGAAGGTGTTCTGTTGAAAATGAAAGAGCCATGAGCTCTTGCAATGGAGCTTTTGAAGAACCACATCATTCAGGTGCAGGCTGCACTAAATTCTGAGGAGTGCACAGGAACTGTGCTCTGTGGTCAGCATGAGAGAGCAAATGTGACAGAGGGGTGGTGACCCACTCTGCCTGGGATAAACCCTACCTGGTGCAGGTCCCTGGAGGTGGGATCAGTGGATGCACCAGCTGGCATGCTCAAGGCACCCAGAGTGCACACCAGAGCTTACTTTTCTTAGACATTGTGTTAAAGAATTTAACAATTTAACAATGCCCACAAGTGCCTAGTGGGCCACTGGAAGCATTGAAACAGGACAGGCCAGAGGAAGATTTCTTGGTCAACAAGGTAAGAACCCCAGGACTACTGTGTGAAGAGAATCTACACTGCACACATGTCTCATTTAGTGAGCGGGAAAGGAGACTTCTTCTGCAAGTTTTTTCTGTGCTGACTTTGCCAGCAAGACTGCATTAAGAGGCAGTGTAATCACTTGGCAGAAAGCATACTATTTCTTCTACCCTTTCTGTAAAAATCAGAGTGAGCTTATTGGTTCATGTTTTCATTGCTCAACCATCCCTAAAATTTGGGAAAACCTAATCCATAGGGGAGATACAAAGAAAAAACTTTAAAAAACCCCAACCTTAAAATAATTTGCACCATTATCACAAGCAAATACTTAACAAAGGCAAGAATGCTTTTCTTGCTTTTTGTGTAAGTACCAAGCAAAATGCATGTCCATTACCTTGTCTTCCAAAAATAATAAAAGAAATTCAGAATAAAAATGTCCATTGTTTTAGAAAAAAATCATTCTTTTAAACATTGTTTAAAAACACTGTAACATTTACTATATCTTTGTAAAGGTCTGGTTTTCCTGGACATTCCTGGTAATTCCAAGGCTCTAAAAATTACATGTAATGAAATAATTTATAAAAAAACTTGAGAAGACATGAGGTATCATTTTTCCAAGTAAACCATCAATTCCAGCTAGATTTCTTACTTTAAAAACTGAAAATAAACCAAACCACAGTCATTTAAGGTCATTAGACTGAAAAATTACATTTTCTTGAAAGTATTTCCAAGTGTAGTAACAGAAGATATGAGGCTCTTTCCTTGGCTGTTTCCAACAAGCACTCAAAGGAGCTATGCAGTAGCAAAGGAGAGGAAAGTTCCTGTAGCTTGCTTGTTCAAGGGGCTGTTCTGTACTGATTCATGCCCATTGTGATCTGGATGCATCTCAGGGCTGCTTAACCCAAGCTGAATGGCCAGTGCACCTCACCACGTTCCTTACAGAAACTGCCCCAGAACATACAGGCAAATCTTTCTCTGTCCACAAAAGGATGCAGCCAAATTGCAAAGTGTAGCCACAAAAAATCCACAGTAGCTGCTCATGGCAGCCTCTGGCAGCCTCTGCATTGCCAGCAGAGCACAGAAGGGCTCCAAATGTGGCTGAAGTTGCTGCCTGCAGATTTTATAGCAATGGTTGTGGAAACAAAAACCCCACAGCTAACTTCAGCTAACTTCATAGAAGCAAAATTCTCTTTCTCTCTCTCTGTCATTTACTTTACAAATCTTCTGGAATGTGGTAGCATCCAAATATTAGTGGTGCATCACTATCAAGCTGAGAGCTTGAGTAAACATGAAAAAAATCACAGGTAAGCTCATTCTGACTTGTGAAAGCCAAAAGTGAGCTGGGATGTAGCAAGGGTTTAAGTGTGGCATGTCCTGTGATAAGGAGGAGCTTAATCAGGGAAGGGCCCTTGTTTTCAATTTGCTAATTTCCTTTTTCTACAACATTGTCAATAACAAGGGCGTCGAGGGCCTTTTTAATTAGAAAATGTCCTATGTCTTCACTGATTCAGGCACTTGCAGAGTGTGGGTGGGACTGTCACTGTTAGCACTAGCCAGCACTGCCCCAGTGCTTCAATGTTCTCTGTGCCTCTCTACCCTGCATTGCAAGGTAAGGCAACCTCATCATGTCAACCCATATTGCCACCAGAAAACACAGAATAAAGTACTAAAAAGGAGATTCAGTTGGAAGAGAGCTGGTTGAATCTCTAAGTATGGAGAATCACTAATGCCAGTGTATAAATCAGCTTTGTTCCTAGTGGCCAAATTCTGGTCTGATTTACACCTATGTGGATCCAGATAAACTCTGTGAAAGTGAAAGGAGGTCCTGTGGAGCTGCATTACAATAAGGCAGAAACAGAATATACCCCTTTGCTTAAATCCATCAGGGTTTCAGGACTACAAAGAACTTGGGAAGACCCTTTTTTTAGAAAAGGAAAAGAGCAACCTACTTCACAGAAGCAAGATAGAACAGGGAGAGCTGGAAACCAGCAGCTCTCTGGCTCCCATGCTGCACACATTGATGCTGCCTATGAATTGTCAGTGACTGGAAGTCCCCACTGATATCAGGACATGAAGAGAGAGATGTCACCATTTTTCCAGGGGCATAAAATGAGAAAGCTAAATACAGACTAGTGGAGAGATTCTCTTCAGCAGGAGAAGGAAAGCAACTGCAATGTTTCAGAGGGATCGTATGTTTCTGTGAATTCAAGCTGTGAGAGCACAGCAGAATGACCTGCTCAGTCACAAAATGGCCCCAAAATCCCTGGCTGTTAGACAGAGCTGACAGATCTCAGCTTTCCTGCAGAAACCAGCCAGATGCTGTAGTCTCTCATATGGCTAGCTATGTCAGGCAGAGCAGGGTGTGTAATCCATGAGCCAGGAAAATTTTGCAGTGTCTTCCTCTGCCCCACTTGTCTTGGTTTCCAAGGACTGAAATAGCTTCTTGTGAACAGAAACAAGTACAATCCTGAGACACAGGACACAACCACAAGAATTTGATGTTCACAGCTTAGTTTCAATGCCAGTTCTCTTTCTGCTCCCAAAATTTAGACATGATCAGCTCTGGAGAAGTCACGTCCACTCAGCTTAGCTCTTGCTCCTTCACAGCAGAGTAGTCCCATCCTTGATGTCACAGAGAAGAGCAGTTCCAGGATCACTCTGTCCCTGGAAACAAGGCCAGGTACTTGTTGGTAGAGCCCTGGATGGGCCAGTCAAACACATGCCAGAGGCCAGGCTGTCACAGGAGAGACCCCAACCCTCCCTGCAGCTCTGATCCTTTTACCAGTGAACTCATGGCCCTTCAGAAGGCCAAAAGAGCAGGAGAGACTGCAGGACTCAGCAGTAATGGCACTGACCTGTGGTCCCCCTCTGTTACTTGCCATGGGCAGCTTCTCCTCTATTCAATCACTGCAGTGCAGACCAGACTGGCCCACAAAAGGACTATGCTCAGAGCAGCTTTGGCTACCAATGTGGTTGACTTTCCATAAAACAGTCCCAGTCAAAATATTTAAGATGAACACAAAAGACAGACAACAAAATATTCCTGTTCCAGAGGATCCAATGAGGGGTAACCTTCCAAAGAAGATGGAGCAAATTTCCTAAAGACACCTTCCAAAACATCCTGTCCACAACAAAAGCCTCTGCCCAATCCCATGGGAGAATGGCCAAGGGACCCTGTGAGATCTGCTTCTGGAGAAAGAACGTGCTCAGATCTGATGCAGTGTACAAACTTCTATAGATTGCTAAACTGTTTTGAAAGTAATTAGTTTAAATTCAACTAAGAAAAAGACACACAACATATATTTCTTGAGCCTTCTTACCAATTTTCTTGCTTTATTCATTCAGGGCTCAGCAGGGATGCTAACCAATTTTCCTATTGCCAGCAGTTTCAGGATTTTAGCATCACTAGCAAATGCCAAGACTTTCCCAGTATCTGTGATATTTGAAACAGAGCTTTGGTTATGGGCATTTGTTTATAGAGTGCTTTTACTCCAAACTCCCAAAACACTGACCACCACAGAAATCCTTGCTCTGGTACTAACAGGAATCCCTTCACTGGTCCCTGAATTATTAAAACCTCTGGCAAGGCAACAGCAGCTCTTAATACAGTAGCTCTGTACTACACTCTGAGACAAGAAAGGAATAATAATGTATTTAACTAAATTACATGCAAAAGTCAGCTAGACAAAATATAGTTACCCACACGGAATTTGGACTGAGCACTCGTGTTAACACCCTAGCTCCTGGCCAAAGAGGCAAGGCACTTCTGGAAGTTAAGAGTGGCCAAGAACTTGGTTTTGCAGCTCATCCAAAAGCCCATAATGTTTGCATTCACTAATGGATTATAGAATAATTACAATTTCAGTGACAAGTTGCAGCTCTTTGTATGACAATTTTTTTTTGGTGGTGGTGATGGTGGTAATGGTGCCTGACTTAAATGACCTGTCATTCATTGCTCTTGGTTTTTCTGAGTGGGTTTAGTCCACTTAAAGTGGACACAAAGCCCTTGCAGGCACTTTATTTTCTGTGTCTCTTGCTGATAAGCATTTCTACAGACATACAGGTCAGGTAATTTTTCAGAGAAGAACTCTGCGATTTAAGGGAAATGCAGATTTTGCACTCATCTGCAAAAGTTCACTGCAGTTCAAGGAGATTCTGTGTGACCTGCTCATAGAAGATTTTAGCAAGTCTCTTTCTTTCTTTCTTTCTTTCTTTCTTTCTTTCTTTCTTTCTTTCTTTCTTTCTTTCTTTCTTTCTTTCTTTCTTTCTTTCTTTCTTTCTTTCTTTCTTTCTTTCTTTCTTCCTTTCTTTCTTCCTTTCTTCCTTTCTTCCTTTCTTCCTTTCTTCCTTTCTTCTCTTCCTTTCTTTCTCTTCCTTTCTTCCTTTCTTCCTTTCTTTCTTTCTTTTTCCTTTTTTTTAGTGTGTTGCTATAAGGCAAGTACAGGTGAAAAAATACATGAGCAGCAGAATTTATTAGAATCTATTGAGCACCAGGGGAGACTAATTATAAAGCTCCAATACAAGACTGACACCATCTGGCTACTAAAAGAGTTTGCAGGATTTACAACCTTTGTGAGAAATACTCCTTTTATACCTGGAAAACTACAGTATTTTGAGATCCAGTTCCAAGTGGCAATCCCCAGTGAACAGTCAGCAACCTGTGTGCACCTTATGGAAGCTGGAAAAGCAGAGGGCTTCTCAGCAGCAGACACCCTCCTGCTGCTCCTCCATCACTGCTCTCAGGGCAGGTGCAGGTATTTTATCACCACAGCTCTGCAATTTTGCCAACTAAAGCTGTCCTCTAGTGTAAGCAGTTTCTAGTAAAGAAATTGATTTAGCTTTTTTTTATATCTGCAGGGTGAACCTCTAGCTTTTGTAGTATCTTCCCAGGAGCACACAAGAAAATGAGGCGAGAAGCCAGAGTGTTCTTTGAGAAACTGCAACGTTTCTCCCAGTAAATCACCAGAGGCTTAAGCCAATGCACTTGAACAGTACCAAAGTCAATGAAATTGTTCATGCTCTTAAACTTAAATGACTGGATAAGCACCTCTGAACAACAGCTTGAAAAACAAATTTAACTAAATGCGACCTATTATTTACCCAATTCCTGTACTGAGCTTGGATTCACAACCTGTGAACTTCATTCCCTCCATCAGGAAAGAAAAATAAGATAATGATCAAAATTACACTGCAGTTGAATATGAGATGACAAGAAGTAATTTCTCACTTCTCTAACTGCTTTTCCCCAGATATTTGCAGCTGACTTATTTGCATTTATTTGGAGCAGAATTGCTTTTTCTTTGCACTTTCCCAGAGAGGAGTAACACTGACTGCTTTCTTGAGCTCAGTGAGTCAGAATGAGTCAGACCACAAGGCGAGAGAAGGGTCCCTGGCACAGAACTCTCTGCAGAGGGTTTGAGGAAGAAGGGAGTTTCAAACCATACATGGAGCTCTCTTTGTGGGGCTTTTGCCAGGATGCCACAACTGTAGCACATTTCCCCAGTCAGATCAGAGCAAGGGGATATGGAATTAAATCCCTGCTGACTGATAAGGTGAACAATTGTGCTTTTGAGGAAGGAGTAGAGTTATGCAATAAACAATAAAGAATACGATCCAAAGAAATCATCATTGCAATTATACAGAGAAACACTTCAAAGATATTACAAGCAGATGGAGAAATAGGATTTTCAGAAGTACGATGTTTCCTTAATAAGAACTCCATCTGGGATTTAAAGTTTCCAGCTTTTTCTAGTTTCCATAGAAAACTATTTGCGTATCTTAACATAATATAGATTATTACCGTGTGTCCACCAAATTTACTAAAGGAGTGTTCAAACTCTACCCAGAAAAGGAATTTTCATTCTTCACATTGCGTGTTAAATTCAAATGTGTGTGTTCAAATCAAAAAGAGATTAATTTTTTTTTTTCATTCCTTGAAATCCTGAAAACTGCATACAAGGGTAAATAAGTAGGAAAGAATTGTGAAATCTCAAATATACTTCCCTTCCTAATAAATGGTCTAGCTTCCCAGATATGTCTTGGAAAACAGCCATCACCAGAACTACAAGCCAAAGCTATGTGAATATCTGTTTGTATCGTTTGGTTGCCAAAAAAATGATCAAATAATGAAATAAAAACTACTTCGACCTAAAATGAACTTTTCCTAATTCCTTGGAAAAAACAGACAAATCAGTGAAAATTATTTGAGGACAACAAACAAAAAACCCTTTTTTTAAAACTTTATGTTTTCTTCATATACTGAACCTACTACAAATGTTTGCATTTGTTGGTATAGGATTTTTTTTTCTGAAAATGAGATAACTACTTTTAATCAGGTTACCAGATTAAATACAAATGCTTCTCCCAGTGTTTGCTGTTCTATGTCCTGTCCTTAAGAGACTTCAGTGCTTCTGACCGTGCCCCACTATTAACATCTCAGCAGCTCTGAGATGGAATCAAATGTTGCTGTGGGGAGCTTTGTTGCACTAGCTTTTCTGCACTTTGTTGGAGAGCACTGGGCTGGCCTGGACTCTGCTAGGGAAGCACCTCTTTTCTGTCTGGCAGTTCCTTGCTGCATTTATGTGCTGTTTTCTACCTTGTATCAAAATGGGTAGTGACAATTTATTAAAAATTCACACAAGCATTTCCATGAGTTCACACTCTGTTCTTATCACAGATGGACCCAAATTGCAAATCTGGATCCCGAATTAAATATTCTTTTGCTTTGGTATGCCAGATGCAAGGTCTTGCCTTCATTAAGGTAAAAAAAAAAAAAGGAAAAAGAAAAAAAAAAAAGCAAAAGGTGTGTTCTCATTTTGAATTTGTTAACTAAAGGTTAAATCCTAGCAAAGGCAAAGAAACTCAGAATTTATTTGTTTTCTCTACAGTCATCAGCTCAATGTGTAACTTATTTGAAGTCTACAAACTGCCCTGTCTTCAATGCAGTATTGCTGTGCATCAGTTGCTCTGAGTTATGGGTGCCTATTATCTATCTTTAGTGAGGAAAATACCCAAGTACCTGAGCAAGGCCTAATCCCAACCTCAAAAAACACCAGAAACACTAAAAAACTGGATGTTAAGATATTTATCTTTTGGTTGTGCTGCCAGCACACTGCACATTGCCAGAGGCAGTAGTGAGGCAGGATCCCAGGATGAGAGATATCACTGAGATCTCCAGTACCACAGGAGAGTGAAGGAATTCTGCAGAACACATAAGGATTTTGCTGCTTTGCATGGAGTGATAGGAAAGCACCATGTTTTGCTTATGCTGGTTTGTGACCAGGACCACTAGCAATAGCATTTTTCACACCGTTATTTTGGTCTGGGCTGTGTGTTGTAACATAAGGAAGAGAAAATGAGGACCAGTCAAAATGTAGCATAAATTAGATTATTATGATGAAAACACTTAAATTTTGACATACACTTAACAGTTCTTCTGCACCCAGCAATGTTTGAAATAAGATGAACATGTTTTGCAGTAATGCCAGGTCCCATAATATCACCCAAGATCAGTAATGAGAAGGGCTGCTCTCTCTGAAGATTACTGCAATCACATCTTTCCATGGAAGATTTATTGTTCAGCAGTCTGTTAGGAAGAAACATGTTTTAAAACAGAGTTGGAAATAGAAAAGATGATTATGACACAATTATGCAGAAAGAGAATGGCACAGAAGACTTCATAGAGAGCAGTCTGGGAGAAATCAAAACAAACAAACAAAAAAAAAAATGAAGCCTTTTTTTCTGTGTTACACCCAACTTCTTAACAGATACCTCAGTGGAACTGCAACAGCTTCTTCTCTGTATTGGTGTATCTTCAGTCACACTAAAAGATCCCTCTGTCACATTCTGAACCTTCCAAAGAGTAAAATACATAATGCTGTGTACAGCTAAAACTCAGTGGTTCACAAATATTGCAACCAAGGCCAAAATCTTTGGATTGCAGTGTCAGCTTTACGATAGTACTTTGTAGTACCAAAGTTATCTCTTTCCACTTCATAAGCATTTTTTTATTTGCTATGCTTTTTTGTATGCCTTTTGAAGTCCAGAAAATCTTACAGCACAGCATGCTATATCACCAGACAATTTTTCCTTTAGAATTTTCTTTAGCTATTTCCTGGAAGATCGTCATAATGAAATTTGTACTGTTCTATGATTTATGCTTTTTCCCTTTGTCAAATAGATACATACTAATATACTACAATATATGCTCTCAGTATCACCAAGCAGAAACACACAATCTATAAAATGTCTACTAAGTTTACAACATGAGATCATTTAAATTATGTTTAAGTGACTGCAATCCTCCAAATTCATTTAAAACCCAAAGAGCTGGCATAAGTCCAGAAGCAATCCGAAGGAAGCCAAGACCTACAGGAGATCGATATAAAATTTTAAATTTAGAGTCTCTGAATCCAAACTGCTGACAAAGAATGCAAGCTCAAAAAAAAAAAAAAAAAAGAGAGAA
>VZRH01001692.1:189253-228510 GCA_013397555.1 Urocynchramus pylzowi | reverse complement strand
TTTTAATTTTTAGAATGGTTTGAATAACTGGCAGGATGACCCATTACCATGTTGCTCATTCAGGCTTTGGTGGTCACTGAAAGGAAGGTTTTGGTGCTCATCAACTAGGAGAAAATTGGCTTAAATTTTGTTTAACCAGTCACTGGCAGTTTAGAGATAGAAGCTTCTAGTCATCATACGCATCCCTGCCCTTAATCCCTAGATTTAATAGTCCTACTCTCATTGGTACTGTATCTCTCACACAACTTAAATGTCTTTCTAATGTCCTCTGAAAGTATCTAGAATGCCAAGGAAAACTTGTCATGTTACTATGATCATAGATAATAAATGACAGCTGACAGTAACTCAAGATACTGTCAAAATTCTTTATTAAAATCTCCTAATTTAACAAGCAATATTATACATCTAAAAAGAAATACCAGCATATCCTGCACTATTCCCTGAACTAGGGGAAGACCATTCATTTATAATATTTGCCAGGTTGTTTTTGGATTGTTTTTCTACCAGAGAAGGTCACTAGCCATTTGATTCACTGACTGATTTCACTGACTCCATTTTCTTAATAGAACCCATGGAATACATGAGTAGCACCACGAGTACGGTTTGGTAGGGACATAATTAATCCTAAACATCTCTTGCCTTGATTGCTGGCCTCTTAAATCTTTCCAAGATGAGATTCTGTTTTGAAGGACTTCTATATGTGCTGAAATGTGGACAGGTCCAAGGAGAATCCTCCTGTCTGGAGATGAGAATTCCTTTCAGTTTCACGAAGCCCCATGGCATATCCAGCTCAACGGCTGAAAACCCCTTGTGTAGTGCCCACCTGCCCCTGCTGCCTCCAGCACTGCCTCAGCACAGGGACAAAGCTTTTTGCATGATTTCAGCGTGGTTGTGGGTGCAGAGACAAGCAGAAGCTGGGGCAACAGCCTTGGAAGTGAGATCGTGAAGGCCAAGAAACCACTGGAAGGCTCCAGAGGTGGGACAGCAGCAACATGGACAGATTCCTCCCTTTTCACATGACCCAACACAGGGGAGAGAGCAGAAGCACTACCATTATATGACCCAGCCTGAGAGATAGGCTGCTCCCAAATAAAATGCTATACATACTAAAAAAGAAAGATAAAAGAATTATAAAAGAAGGAGGTGTCTCCTCAGACTGCAACGTCAGTATTCTCATTTCTTACCTAAAGAAACAGTTCCCCACTGTGCTGCTCCTCATGTTGGCACAGCCCATTCTCTCTGCAAACACCTGGACTGACATAGCTCCATCTTGGCTCCAGCTTCCTGTTTGTTCAGTGCCTCCTCCACCAGCAAGAGTAGCTCCATCTTCCAGCATTCTCAGCACCTGCCTTCATGTTCCAACCCTGCCAGTGATCTCACCCCATTCTTATGTCTTAACACTGGCCCATTCTTCCCATGTGGGAAGGACCTATTAGTAGTAATTTAACACCAATCTCCAATCTCACCAGTCTCTGACTGAGAGAAACAATTTAGGAGTCGTGGTGACTATTGATTAACATCACCCCACTCTGCACTTTGCCATGACTGCCTCATGCAACATAAAACTCCTGCCACGTTCTGTGGAATTTACCCCATTATAGGTCATTGGATCAAGCGCACAGACCAGTGTGGAAGCAGGAAGCAGAAACAAGGATTTCTCCTTGCTGAGAATGTACCTATAAATAGCAGCCTGTAGATTTAGACACTTTTCTGCTTTCTGTTCTCTCATCAGTTTCACAATCTGCCTGTAAAATAAATGATCATCACCACAGTGTTGTCTGTAGGCTGCCAAGGAGTGCAATGTCCTGGGAAGGACTATCTGAATCTCACCAGGATGAGAGGAATATTAAACCAGATCTCCCCCTTTCTGATTAACATCTATAGTCTTGCAGTACTATCTGGTTTTTTTAGCTGTGATTTGGAAAATGCTGGGTTTTTTTCTGTGCTGAACTCAATACTGTGTGATAGACAGGTCTAATTTGCTGCAAAATTTGCTTAGATTTAAGACAGGTGCCAGCAAGCTCTCACTAGCTATCTCAGCCAGCCTCAAGGCACAAGCCACAGAGCTTTGACCACCCCTGCAAGTGCAGGAAGGGTGGTTGTGCAGAGCATAGCACTGTCACCTGGAGGCACCCAGGGACACTGAGCAACCTGGCTGAGTTCTGTGGTTTGTGTGGGCCAACTGGCACTGCTCAGAATTAGCTGAGACTGATGCCTGTGTGAGCAGGGCTAAGCAGGTACACACCAGTCTGTGGGGCTGCTGATGGTGTCAGACAGATGTATCCCCTCCTGGATGCTTCCCTCCCCTGCAGCAGGGAGGGCAAAGGGGCAGAGCTCACAGGGCTGAGCCACAGCAGCTTGTGTGCTGGAGCAAACTCAGAAACAAGCTCAGATGTTCAAGTTCAAGTGCCATGGTCTTTGTTCAGCAGTGCTCTGAATGTCTTTCTGGTTCTCAGTTTGCATTCTCTCCTTAGAGGCATTCTCTCCTTAGCAGGGAGAAAAAACATTGATATTGTGAAGCTTGCAGACATTTGGATAATGGGTCTGTGCAGCATCCTCAGATGTATTGTTAGAAACTATATAGCCCACTGGTGATCTCTTAGGAAATACTGGGGGTTTATTATTTTGTCTACATAAGTACATAAGTATATAGGGGTCAACACCCCTGAACCTTGCAAAAGGCTAAATCTTTCTTTTCTATTTTCTGTCCCAAGGTGAAACTTTTTTTAAAGACACTTCAGTAAATTGCTTCATCCATCCCAAAGTTCTGTCAAGGTAAAAATTACATTTTGTTTCTCTCTTTTACAGAATTAGAAGAGTAGTTTTACCATGACAATAACTCAGGAACATTTAGAGAGGAAGAGACAGACTGCCACCTACTAAGCACACCACGCAAAATAAAAATACATACCCTATACTTCATAGCTAGGAACATGGTTTTTTAGTTAAAGGCTTAACTCCATATAAGCAATAACATCAGTTACTACAGACTAAATGGCCTAAATTAAAACACCAATATCAGATTATGAAGTGTTCTCAAATAAGGTAAAAACCAGTGTGAAATACTCTTTCGTCTGTGTATATGGTTGAATGAAGCAATAATGAGATTTGTTGGAGTCTGGCTACACCCAGGTGACTGGTCTGCTCTACCAAGGCTGGGTGACTGCTTTTGTATACAAATGGGGCCCATCCTAAGAAACCAGCTGCTGCACAAAATCCATCATTAGCTACCTGATAAAACCCAAGACAATAAAAGGATGAGGGACAATGGCATAAGACTCTTCTCATGTCAAAGGATTGGAGTTACCAATGGTCAAATGATGCAGTAGAAGCAGAACTGTCATAATGGACACCATGAAGCACATTTCATGTGTGGTTCCACACAATGTCCAGAACAGCCACTGTGGCATTCAGGGGTGATATGGCAGTGAGAAGTAGCACCATGTTTATTAACAAATTAAATTTCTTAAACCATATTTAGCTCAAGCTGGGAATTGCCATAATCATCACAAAGCAGCAAGGTGACCTCCAGCAGCCATGTTCACGTGCACATTTGAGGAACAGGACACCCCAAGGTGCTCCTCTCCTTTGTACTTCCCTATGGAATCCAAGCTTATGTCTGTGCCTGAAACCTGGGTCTGGGCAGTTCTGTGCCATATTAAATTTTTACAGCACAGCAGATTTTACAGATTTAAAAATCTTTTAGGGGTAGTTGATCACCTGGCAGTACTATGAAAAAGGATATTATGACTGCTTTGTGAGTGTTAGCATCTGCTACAGAAATCAATCTTAAGGTCAGGTGGAATAAATAAATACATAGTAACACAACAAGCAGCGCAGAAAAAAATAACTAAATCTCTTCTGCACCAAAGTTTATCAAGATGCTACTATTCTGGAGGTAGCACTACTTAAGAGTTTGAGAGCTGGTTAAAAGACAGAAAGCAAAATATAGGGCTTAAGTTTCACTTGTAAGATGGAGAAATTGCTGGAGTATCCCCAGGTACAGATGCTGGATCTAGTTTTATTTAACGTCTTCATGAATTACCTGGAAAAGCAAGTCTGCAGGGAAACCCCCAATTATCCAGACCTTACTACCACATGTAGTGAGATTCCACACCCATGGAGAGGAGACACAGAAGGGCTTCATTGACCTGAGCAAAAGTGTAAAGCTCCCCTTACAAGAAAAAATCCCCTTCAGAACAGACTGCATCTGCACTAGTGTTCTTTACTGACACAGCTGTGCAGGAGAGGACTTCTCATGTGGGCAAGGATTTACTCCTTCTTCGGAGACCCCATTATCCATGAGATTATAGCAACAGATGTTCTTTTTTCCAGGCAAAAATCTCAACCTTCATTTTGCTATCAATCACAAATTGCTATATTTCAGAAAGAAACTTAAGACTCAAGGACATCTTGTAGGTCTTTCTTCCTTGCTGGATGAAATGTTGCATGAAAACAGGTTCAAGAGAGGACTCCAGTAACATCTCCAGCTTCCAGATTGGATTCAGTAACTGATGACATCTTATTATGTGTGAGAATACTGTGTTGTTCCATTCATCATTATAAATAAAACAATATTTTTTTAGTTTCCAAATTTGAAGAGTTGTGAGGTTCTTTTTTTTTCCTTTGTCATTCAAGGAAGCAAAAATCTAACTCCTTCATATTTTCAAAGAATAATGAGATCAGCTGTCCTCCATCTTAGTTCAAGCCTATCCAAGTTACTCCTGTCCAAAGTCTTCATCACTACTAACCCAGTGTGATACTGATAGCTATTAGTGCAAGCATAGTGATGGACACTGGGAGAACTGAAGCTTTGAAGTCTGTTTTTTTTTGAATGGATGTCACTGAATTTTTAGGAGTAGGATTTAGCTTTGGATTAAGACAATGAGGTCATGGTGTTGAAATTGTGTAAAGTATTCAAGGAATACTTGTAGGTGCTTGTGCTACTTTATAGAACTTAGCTACTTCAAGCCATTTGGCAGTAGCACTGGGCTTGCATATGACACTGAATTTGCAAAATATTTGACGTTTCTTGGAACAGCAGGTGGTATGTCTCACAAGCATTTAAAATTACACAGGATCTACATTTAGATAACTGAATCCAGATGCGCATGAGTCTACTCTAGAATGAAATAAAATTGAATTTTGGCAGCTTAGATTTAAACAGCTAACTTTTGGAGCAACTGGTGTCAGATAAAATTTTCATGATATTTGTTCATGTAATGAATATAGGTTTCCTCCACATTTTCTCATCACCTCATACTCATTACACTATGACTTTAACTATCAGTGATCCCAAGTGGCCAGGCAGAGTATGAGATCACAGCCCTCAGATTCACATTAAATATACACACCCTGTATGTATCTCCAGCATGGATAGAAGTTGCTGACTGTGTCTCCAGATAGCTTTAGTCAGATCAGCCATTACACTTAAATAAATTCACAGCAATATTGTCTTGGCTCTGGGCTGGGCACATGCTTACCCAGCTGCTGGCCTTCCTCCTCCTCAGCAACCGCGCCGCGAGTGGCCAAGATCAGGCTGACCGGTGGCAGCTGGTATTGTACTTGCAAGCAGAAGGGAGGCTGCTGGTAGGGTGTAAAATACATGTTTTACAGCATGCCAGTGCAAGGCAGGAGCCAGTTTTATGACATTTGGCTGGTATGAAATGTCTATCCTCGATGCTTTAGGGAACGAGAAAATAAACAGCGCCAAATATGCAAATTGAAATCATTCTGTTCTGTGCATTTCACTAGTATATGATAGCGTGCCTGGCAACTATGTCCTCAGCTAACCCTACATCTAGGTAATTTCTCACTCCCCAGGCCAGACTTTTGTGATTATCAGTTAAAAAATTTGTGTTTTGCACTCTACCTTGAAAATTATTAAGTTGGGCGTTGCTTATACATGTCTGCAACTCACTGCAAGTCATTTGGAGAAACATGGTAAGCAAGAGAAGGCCTGTCTTTCCACAGTGGTATGACTTGGCTACAATGTCACTTGTAAATTGACATTTATATTTAAATTATGAACTTTGTGTTGAATCTCATCTTTCTTGAACTCTTTCACTATAAAATATATATACAGGATTTTTTTAATATAATTTTTTATACTTTTTGATATTTAGTAATTTTTTTAATACTTTTTAACTGTCAACCTGCTAAGAAAACTGCTGTAAACAAGTTCTTGGACTATTACATTTTTCAGTACTACATGACTTCTGCAATACTATTAAATGAAGTCTTTCATACTTTTATCTGAACTAAAGGTAATATTTACTGCAGCACACTTCTATGGAATTTTTCAGCAAAAACCGCTTTTGCAAGGAGTCTGAAATCCACTTCACACAGAGACGCTTCAGCAGCTTGGTACTTAACTATGGGATGTAAGAGGGATGTTGTGTGACATCTGAGGTCATGAAGCAGCTTACAGGAGCATTCAAAAGCATGTATGAACGAATCCAAACTAACTGTATGAACACAAGCAGCCTCCATTTACTTGTAAAGCCTGACTATGAAAGAGTTCATTGTATCTCTGTGTGTACGTGTGTGTGTGCAGTTACAATCACTGGCAACTGGCCCTTCATGGCAGACCAAAGTCAAACAGCAAGTGAAAATGAGGACATGAAAAACAACCTGCTCTGCAGTCACCTCACTTCTTCCACATATTCGTTTTAATTCTTTTTTTAAAATTAAGGAGATCAATTATGCCAAACAAGCAAGAAATCAACCATGACAATTATTCACAGTCCAGCACAAATATGTAACCAAGCAGCAGAGGAATCATCCCAATAAAAAGGCACAGAGATAAATAAGTGAAAAAAGGGAAATGGTCCATGTTGCTTAGCATGGATATGAGTAGGATGGGGTAGGATGTGCATAGCACAGGCTGTAAAGCACTTGCACAAAGCCAGGAGTTGGAACTTTTCTACCATATCCTGGTTACTCAGAAGTTGTTTTGTAGTGTGGTTGGTGTAAGCTTAAAGTCACTGTGACACCTGATGATGACTCTGAAGCACTGTCAGGAAAGAGAAAATGACAATATCTGGGACTCCCTGGAAGTGCAAGTAGCATATTTCCAGCTGGATTCAAGAAGCCAGGATGTGGTCCACATGACTGTGGAGTTTTCATTCCCCTTCTACCTGGGGTGATTCACCTCAATCCCCATCAGTACCTAAAATGTCAAGTCACCCTAGGTGACCACAAAAAGCCACAAAAGCCCTGTTTCTCACTGTGGCTGAGCCACAGTGTTTGCTTCCTGCCTTCTGGAATTTCCTTATATAAATTGGCGCTCAGGGGATTCCCTCTCACATTGCTTTCATAAGAGCTGTTCCTAGGCTGTCCTCACTTTCCCCTTCCTGGACACACTGCTGCCTATTATGACACTGCACTTTTGACCTGAAATTCCCTGCTTTTTTTCCCTTTTCTTCTTTTGTTAAGGGATTTCCAGCTGATTTTCTTATATCATCTGGTTTCTGAGAAGCTCTAAATAATCTTGCATATTTCTCCAGTACCTTTGGTTCTCTGAATATAACTCAGATTAGAACTGCACAAACCAGAGAGAATGGGAGCCCCTGCTTATTGGTCCCTTACCCCAGCTGAGAGGCTCCTACCTGTCAGCCAGCTCCTGACTGGGAACCTCCAACCCAGTACCACTGTACACTCTGAGCTCCCACAGTTATGCCAGACCCTTTGAAAGCTTCATGGTCACACACCTCACCCATCACACAGGTCAAAGTCAGCCAGAGCTCAGATGAAGAAGCCTTCCGTTTGATTTTTACAAACAAACAAATCTCCAGTATGATCTGAGGGCAGGGAGGGTGCTCTTGGAGCCTGGCCCTTGGCTTTGCTGCTCAGCTGAGATTTTGAGAGTGCTGAGGCAGTTAAATACATTAAAGCCATCATGCTTCTCCATCTCACAAATGCTTGAAAAACAAGACGGAGATTACAAGTTTTAAAGCAGGATGGAAGATTTACTCAGATTAACTTAAATCAGTGAAACTTTCCTAACTGACTCCACTGGTTTGTAAGCTGGACTATTCCTAAAAGTTTTCAAGGCATTTTTAGAGCTTTGGGGAGCTATAGGGAACAATATACTAAGAAAGTACAGCAAAGCAAGCTGTGAGGAATTGGGAAGTCGTTTTAATTCCTGGCATTTTTGGACCATGTGCCATGGAATTGGCACGGCACTATATTCAGCCATAATAAAATATCCCACAAAAAGAGGAAGGTGGTAGCACTTACCCTGAAAAGAAATGGAAAAGGTATTATTGTTGTTGCTACTCTATCTCTGTGTTCAGAGCCCTTCTCTTGGCCCCAAGGGAAGCAAAGGATTTCATCCATGTGGGTTTACTCTTTTAAGCTGTCACATCTCTCTAATAAACCTACAGGACATGAAAACAACCGAGGACACAAACCAGGTGTCTCAGCTCTATCTGGAATCCAAGCTTACTTTATCCACTGTTTCTGAATAAATATCATAACTGCATGAGGGAATGCTATATCCCCAATATATCCAGATAATGCATACATATTTTAAGCTTTCTCCTTTCCACAAAAACCGAAATAGCAGTTTCTTTACCGTTTAAAGAAGTATCATTGGATGGGCTCTTTGTGAAGCCAAGTGTGCATATACTTGTCTTGGCATTATGGAAATGATGGGGGTATGCATGGGTTAAACTTTTGCCTGACCAGATTTCCTGTTCTGAGCAGGTTTCCCTGTGAACACCACTGCAGCACTTGTAGGTCTCTAGAACAAATGTCGAGGGGACAGGAGGAGGCTTTGGGAGCCCCTTTGCCGTCCTGCTGTGCAGTGAGGAGTTGGTGCGAGGGCAGCAGCTCCTCACCAGAAACTCCGTCCGTGCCCTGCGCTGTCCAACTGGGTGAAAGGGAAAGCTCCAAGCACAAGCTGCTCCTGCCTCTGCGGACTTATCACAGACACAGGCCAGACCTGGCAACGAAACATTAAACAAACGCGTATTAGCAACGAAAAGTCCGTGCTCTGAGCCCCTGCATGCCGGTGCCCTGGCACGGAGCCGCACTTCCCTCTAGCGGCTGCACCACTCCCTGGAGACCGCAGCAGCCGCCCAAAAACATCAGAGGCCGGGTTCCCCCCTGCAGGAGGGTGTGACACAGTTATACGGACAGACACTCGTGGGTGTGCTGAGTGGAAACAGGTAAAGATCGGCACATGCAAGGAATCTTCAGATAGCAATGTAAATGGTTTTGGGCTGAAGGATGATTATTTTAGGATCCATCACACACAGTGTTTAATACATTTACACACATGCATATACTTACATCTACATGCAGACTTCTTAGTGCTGTTCCATCTGTGTTAGTTTTTAAATCAGCACCCTACTAGATAGCTTTTCCTTTTTATTTAGGCACTTGCTGTTCATAGACAGACATGAGCCAGAAAGAGATCAGAACAGATAAACATTGCATTATTCCCAGACTTCTTTCACTTTGCAAGGGGAAGGCGGAAAGCTCCCCAATAACAGGATGTAGGTTTCTCCAATGGAAAACACCCAGGGAACTCCCCAAGCCTTTCAGTAAGCCCAGCAGCTTTCCAGCCAAAAGCTAAAAATGACCTGATGAGTAAGTGGCACCTTCAGTAAAGGAAATGGCAGCAGGGGTGCCTTGACGTGGCCCACACAGCGTATTTTAAGCACAGATTTGTGCATGATGTGGAAGGCATGCCAGGGAAACTCATCAGCCTAGATTTCTAGCACCCCCTGGATGCCACAGGTCCCAGATACGCAGTTGCTGAAACACTCAAGGGTGACACATCATACCTTTCTGGCACAGCTCAGTGGGTGCTTTTCAGGTAAAAGCACATAAAAGACATAACACATAAATACTGGCTTTTCCTCCAGCTGAAGAGAATAAACAGAAAGAAATTTATCTGGGAAACAAAAGTAAAAAATTAGATTTGTGCCTTTGTAGTGACTTTGTGTCAAAATAAGCAATTTAGAAGGTGGACTGCACCCACCAACTAAAAATGCAGAACTGCTTTCTGTTTCTGTTTGCTTACAACACAAACAGGCTTTGTGCCTTGCTGTCTTGGAAGGCTGCTGCATTTCACATTATTTGTGAGTTACATACTTCTAATAGCACCTAATGAGACATCTTCTGCTGAATCCTCCTCTGTTCGTAAACGTGATCCATTGCTTGCATGTGTAGTATCACATACCAAAAATAGCTCACAGCTCCTACCCATATTCTGAATATATCACACAAAAGAAGCATCAGAGAAGCAGCAACAGAAATAGAAATCGTAGGCAAAGTAAAAAGGATTATTGTAATTCAAACTCCTGTAAGTGCATTGGCATTGTCTTTCCTTACACGGTGTCATCCTATTTTTAGTAAGATTCATATCTTATTTAGTACTTGCAGTTTGAATGAGATAGAGACAGGTGAGAAAAAAATGTTTTTCCAAAATGGCTGTAAGATTTCAAAGGAAAAAATATCTCTTGCAATTGAAATTAACCTTCACACTTTTACTAAGACTAATGTGGGGGGGCTTAATATAAAACCTAATCCCTCAATTTTATAGAAGAGAGTGAGAGATTTTCATGAGCTCTGAAAGAAACAGGACCAGTTTGTACCACAAAAAGTGGTAAGTGAGGATACATGGTGAAGATCAGGAGAATAGTCATATGGTGAAGAATGTTTCGAGTGGTCACCACTTCTCATCCATTTTTGTTAGGGCTCCCAGTCTGTCTGGGCTGGTCTCAGTCTTGTCTTTTTCACATCCCTGCCTCTGAAGTTTGTTCCTATTTTCCCCTTGGGCTGGTCCTGCTCTCCCTCCTAGAAGCTGGGCAGTAAGGGGTTAAGTTACCTCTGCCCTGGCAGGTTGAAGAAGCCTGGCTCCACTCTCACTCACCTCCCATCACTCCTGTCCACCCACAGGTCTTGATCCCAGGAGTACAGATTTCCAATTTCTTCTCCAAACTCCTCAGCCAGTTGCAACGCCCTGGCCTGGGGCACCTCAGTCCCTTCCCCTCCTGCCCTTGCCAAGCCCATCTCAGAGTTCCACCTGCTGCCTTGGTTCTGCTGTCTCTGTTCTCCCTCTCTCCAACCTTATCTTGCATTTTCATGGTCCTGCACTTTCTTACTGTTTGTTTGCTTCCTTCAGAACTCATCAGCCTCTATACTATCCATTATTTCCTTTCTTACTTTACAGTCCCAGCTTCCTTATCCAACAAGTTCCAGGTGATGCAGTAAATGAATCCAGCCATCATAGCAAACTTTATCCAAGTTTTTAAGTCCTGAGGAAAGCCAGGGGAACAATGTCCAAAAAAAAGCTCCTAGAGATCCAGTGGAGACCTTATTTAGCCTCTTTAGTTTTATTAGGAGAGAGTTTTATATGTCTCAGGAGAGCCTGCCAAAGAAACCCTAGGAAGAGGAATCACTTCTCTCTGCTGTCCTGGAGTAGAGTTGTGGAAGAATGAGTCATTTTGCAGATCAAAAGGTTTGGGAATTGTTCATGTTTACAAGAGACATGGATTCCAGATCTAAGCTGAAAACACACTGATTAGACAGGAGATCAAAGTAAGAACATCAAATACATCTGACCCAGATGTAACATGGCTACAAGGGCCTTTATGTTTTGTCATGTTATGCCAAGCCATATTTCCATTTAAAAACAAACAGTACCTTATCTGAGTAGAATGGGACATCACAGACAAATACAAGTTTCACCATTTTGCTTAATATATGTAGTTTCACTTCTTTATCCAGGTGCTTGAATGCATAACATCTGTTGCTTTCATCCCTAATTCCCAAATGATCCACTGCCAAACCACTAAGGATGGAAGTTTTACTGGTGCCATGTGCTCCTAATTCAAGTATATGTCACTTCACTATTGTTGCTGAACTGCTTTGTCCCCCCAGGGAAGCCTGACCAGAACTGCACAGAGACACCAAACAAACACACCCTGCATAGCTGTGCTGGCCATGTCCACCTGAATGTTACAGGAGGACTGAAGGGAAGCCATCTCTGGGGAAGCAAATCACAAACTCATTCCACCATCCAGTACAACAGGCTCCAGTGTCACAGTTATGAAGCAAGAGGGGTAGCTGTGGTTTTTAAACAGATATGAAAAGCAGATTTTGTAATAGTAATGCTTATGTAACTATGCATGCTTCAGAGTGACAACATAAATGTCAATCAAAGGATGTCAAAAGGAAAGATCAAGAAGTGCAAGTGTGTAACATTTTAAATTATTTCTAAATTGCTAATCATGATTTTTGAATGATTAATTAGCAGCTATTGTACAGCAAACAATTACATACATAATGTAAGTAGCACAAAGCCTTCTCAGAGGTAATTTCTCCAGCATCTAAAGGCCTCATCCTGTAAACTGATGTGTCTTTGCTGAAGTTTTGCCAGTTAATGATCTGCCCAATTGCAATGAAAAGGGGTTTTATGTTTTTCTCTTACTTACTCCATTCCATTAGGTTAACTAAAATAACAAAGTATAAACAGTCTAAGTTATGAGGTCTTGATATTTGGAGACATAATGTTTTCAAATATTAGGGCAAAAATCTGCTGCAGTTTTAGGAGCACCCTAATGTACATAAGGCAAAGACTGCAATGTGCAACATCAGAACGTGGCATTTATGAAAACTAGTGTTTGAATCATCTTTCTAAGGACAGCAGTAATAATGACAGCTGGTCATTAGGAGAGTAAGAGTTATGTTTCTAATTAAGGAACTAACTTCTCCTGCTGCTATGCTGTATTAATCCCATTTTGGTGGTTTCTGTGCAAAGGGAATCACTGTCTGCCCTGATGGGTGAATCAACACCACTTACCCTGAGCTAAGTGCAACACAGACAACAGAACTGCCTAGAGCTTCTGAACCCAAAGGGTTTGGTTTGACACCCAGGACACCCAGGGGAAGATTTCCCAAAGTCAGCTGCTGTGCACAGATAAAGCTGACTTGAGGTTCCCATGCTGCTGCTCTGAAGGCAGCCCAGTGTGCAGATGGGTCAATGTCAAACACGAGTGCTGATCCAGAGTCAACACATCTCCACTGAGGAGTACCTGGGCTCCTCTTGACCCTTTTAAACAGCCCTGGCAGTATGACTGTGGGCTATGGCAGTGGGCAGCTTATCAGGCAGTGCACCCAAGATATTGTAAACTAGCTAGGACAACAACACTTCAAGCCTTTTTGGAGAGACTTGATAGAGGAACAGGTAATTCCTAAGTAGTCCTAAAAGCCATCACTGCTGGGCACCACAAATTTTGTTTACACAAAGCTGAACAAAGAAAATTCGTGCTTTTTTTTAGAAGACTTGGAAGATATTAAGCAGGTATTCTCAAAAATACCAAATAATTTAATTGCAACATATAGGTCTGATTCCAAAAGGTACCTAAGTAATTTAATATCTTGTCATAAACTATCCTATTGTGATTATCTTTTTTGTTGGTTTTGGAGAAACTACAAATCTGGTCCAGAAAGAGACAATTATTACCATTGATAATTAAATAGAAAATTATTTTGTTAATAATAATGGAAAATTAATAATACAGTTTACTGAATTGGTAGACATACTCAACCAGTATAACAATAGAATCTTATATTGAAAATATACTCCTTGCATGAGAAGCTTCAACCTGGAGAAATGGCATGTTATTTATTAATAACATAGCACAACACTTAAACTACTGTACAACTGACGGGATTTGGGACTAATTATCAATTCTATGAACCATAAAACTTCTGCAAGCATAAATTTTTATCAATGTGATAAAATAGGTGTTATAAAATATGTCTGTCAGTTGCCTGAGGGGCATTCAGAGTGTCAGAAAAACTTTTTCCAATTAAAAAAGGACACATTTTTCTGATTTTTTCCTTGGTGAAACTGCAATGCAGATCTGCCTTGAAAAATGAATTCTGATTCTGAAGTCTTAGTACTTTTGCATCCAAGCCTCATTTGTATCCTCAGTCTGTGATAACCTGCATTCAAAGTGGTGAGGTACTTCAGTGCCAGACTTGATTTCTATCATTGCATACCCATTACAATGACATTTCTGCTAATCCAAGCCAAATTAAGCCTCCCTGTGAACAAAAGACTATTAATTCCTAAGCCAGGAGGGACTGACTTTGGTGGCTGAGTGATGTTGTTTCCTCAGCTTCACTGGGAATACAATAGTCTGACTTTGCATTAAGTCTGCTGACACATCAGAATCAAGAATCATCATCAAGATTGCAGCATTTTTCTCACTAGGGGTACTAGCTTTTGTGTTCAGAAATATTATATGTGTTTTACTTGGGCAACTGTTTCATAAATATTTCTACTTGCAGTTTTACTCAGCAGACAGCCAGGCTTTGGTGAAGGTATATAAACACATTGCCAACCCCACTCAGTACTGCTTACCTCTTGAAGAGAAATCTGCAGTCATAATAAACAACTTGTGATATCTATGTGAAGCACCTACTGTGGACTGGCACCATACCAAGAGATTTTCAGCCACTCCAGCCCAGTGCAGAGCTCTGGGAGACTTTTTAAGAGGCATTTGGCACTAGCAGGCCCAGAGATGCAGCTACCATGTCATCCAAATTACTGCTCTGCTCACACTCAGTCATTATTTGCAAGAAGTTCCCAATGTGAGTGAACTAGCTTATAAAGGTATTTTGCTTTTTCTTACATGTGAGCAAGCAAACCCATCTGCTATTCAATTTATCCCTCTGTTTAGCCTCTACTCTTGTGTATCTTTGGAGTTGAGATTTCTCTTTGTGAGAGAGCCAGAATAAATAAAGTTTTATCTGTTATGCTATTGTCAAATTCTCTAATTCAAGTATTCAGACAGAATGCATTTATCTTTCTTCTCTTTTGAACTTTTGTTCTTTTCTGAAAGCTCATTCACTCCAATACAAGGAGGGGATACCCACCCAATGGCTAGGGTATTCTGCTTGCAAAAGATCTCTTTAAAACATCAGCAGGAAGGTTTCTGTTTTTACCCATTCATTTTCAGTGCTCTAAGGTCTCAGCCATAGTCCAGTTAAAAACTGTGGGTAAGTCTCCCACTGACTCACTGCAATGATAACTCCTGACTTACAGTGATACCCCCAAGTGACAGGGTTGGCTGACTAGTTCCATCCCTTCAGGGGTGTTGAATTGCTGTGGATCACCCCAGTTTTTACTGGCAAGGGGAAGCATCCCATCCCTCTCTTCAGACACCAACAGAAGTGAGGTAAAACAACACCAAGTGTAAGAAAAAATTAAGCAGCAAGCAAAGGCCCTTGGACAGCTGTGGTCTGAGGAAGGAGACTGGCTGCAGCTAAAACCAAGAAGGGAGTGGGGAGGAATGTAGCAGGTGGGGAAGGGAGGAACAGAGAAAGCCAAAACAGATTTTTGCCATCTCCAAAATCTGTTCAGTATAGGAAAGCATTCNTCTGAGGAAGGAGACTGGCTGCAGCTAAAACCAAGAAGGGAGTGGGGAGGAATGTAGCAGGTGGGGAAGGGAGGAACAGAGAAAGCCAAGGAGTTAGCCAGAAAAAAATGATCCTCAGCATCAGTTAATCAGTATAACCTGCCATCTCCAAAATCTGTTCAGTATAGGAAAGCATTCTTGAACTTCTCCCTGCCTGCATGCACAACTTCACTAATTAGCTAAAAGTTTATCACTAACTTTGAAGCTGGAGAAGGCCATCTAAATATAATAACTTAAGCTGTGTTTGCAGCTGGAAAAGAATAATAATTTCATTTGTCTTGTTTCATTGATTTCCTCTACAATATCAATTCTGAAAATCAGTTTCTACTTTAAACACTAGTTACTGTATCTAAGAGCTTTTATGTGGGAAAATATATTGTGACTCCTGCCTGTAGTAGAACCATTCGTTTCTAGAAAATTGTCCATGACTTGTCACCACGAGATACATCACTAGCTATGGAAGAAGGAGAGGTTAAAGAAGTTTGATGAAATTTAGCATTTCTTAACAGGTTCTCGTAAGAAAAGTTGCCTCTGTGAAGAACATTTTGTCCTGCTGTTATTGCCATCGCCTAAAAATTTTTGTTTTTTCTTAGAATTGGTACTTTTTAGGTAAAATAAAGGGGAAAATTAAAAAATTTCATTTGGAAAAAAGAAGAGATTGAGACAATATGTATTTGTCATGTTGCATTTTACAATTTTCTGTTGATCTATTCTGTTGATCTAATCAGCACTGATTCCCTGAATAAGAGGCTGTCTAAATTCCAGTTATGACCATACAACCAAACCTCATATAATCAAAACCAACTTTTTCTCCCTCCCTGTTATTTTCCTTGAATTCTGGCCAAAATTGCAGCTGCTTGTCCTTTCAAAGTTTACATTAATTCTCGGATTTGTTTGAACTGATATGTGTTATGCCACAGTCCAAAGCCTGGAGTTATTTCATCATTTTGGACACTTCACACTGGAGTTTTTGAGTGGTTCTCCCACTTCTGTGGTGATACAAATTTCACAGAAGCACTAGAAAGCACAGAATAACTGTGATTCCTGTGTGCACTAGAGATGTTTGTTTTGCACCAGATACCACTGAGTTCTTCCAAAGCCCAGGCTGACACAGGCCTGTCAGGTCCTCCAGAGCAAGTCAGGAAACCTACAGATGCCTTGAGTAACAATGACTATGTGTGGCCACATAGCCCACTAAATTTCCTAATTAAGGTCAATGCTTTTAATTTGAGTTTGGCCATCAAATTCAATGAGAGGCACCAGAGACATTCCACCCTCTGCATTAAGAGATGTGCTCTCCTACCTCACACTGGGATAACACTGCCCAGGCCAGTTTATCAAATACAGGCCTGCCCAAAGGATAAAGCTCAATGAAGAAAACAATCCAAAAATCACACAAAAAATTTACAGGAAGGCTAGATCTAGAACTCAGGAATCTCATCCCTGCCTGCACGCCCCCATGGATTTGTTTATGGATATGTTATCTGAACATCCTATGCTTTAAAAAAGGTACTTCAAAGGTGGACTTGGAAAAACTCAGAGCAATCTTTGTTGAAATCTTGCAGGATACAACTGACTGACATCTTGGTGTGCTGCCATTACACACATCTCAGTTCATCAGTCATCTGTCCTTGCTGACAGGTGTAGGTCAAAAAGCTTTGGAGACATGTTCCACAGCTCTTCCTGTGGAAGAACTAAAGTAAAATGTCAGTGTGCTTCTGGAATGACTTTGGTGGCAAGGGCCTGCCCATTCCATTTCACTGGCACCACCTTTACCATATATTCTGGGTTATCCTGGTTTCCAGAAGGTTCTGTGTTTTGTTCTACACATCATCACATCTATTGTTTCCTATAGTCCTATTGAGTTTTAAAAAAAAGAATTGCTGAAGCTCACCTAGTTTGGATGCTTTGGTAAAAATCTTCTGCTTGCTGCTTATTCATAGAGGACAGCATGATTAAAAGAAGTGATATTAGCAATGACAAAACTCACCAGTGACTGTTTCCCACAGCTTCTTATTTTAACAAATTCCCATCATCTTTTCCTTCAACCTGCTACAAGGAATTGTAAGGGGTTTAAGGCTTTCCTGGAACCTTAAATACAGTTGTCATGCTTAGTTTGGAGAATTATGTCTTTTCTCCTCCTTCTTTATATTTGTAAATACAAGGACTCAAAAAGTGTTCCCTGTCTATTCTTTTACTGGCAAACTCAGAAGCCCACAATCCTGTGATAAAATCCCTGTCTATTCCAAAGAACAGTGAAACCTTTTGTCACAGCATGAGTATTTCCTGGAACCAATTTTAAGTTCAGAAATAAACAAATTTCCCATGAAAGTTTATTCAACTGCTATTCAAAGAACATTAACTCATATAGCTGCTTCTTTCCAGTACTGTGCTTTGCTTCTAACTCGTATAAACACTGTGTTCTTACTTCATATTGTGGGAAGTCCAAATATTATTACAATACAGAATGCCAGCCAACACAGAGCATGTACCTCCACTGGTGATGCTTTCCCTGGTAAATATCAGACTATTTTCAGAATAATAGCAGATAACTCTTCAGAAGTACTACATATTCTTGTTTATAAAATTCTATGAAAGCTGGCAGTTTTTTAAATTGCTATTAACAGACACATAAGTTTACAGGATTTGAAACACATGCTCTGATATAGCTAAATTCAACAACCATGGATGTTTCCTGTGGAAGTGTGAGATGTAGAACAGGGGTCAGCATCTTTTCAAGTGCAGTGTGCCAGACTACTTTTTTTTCCCCAACTAGAGGCTAAGTGCACTTGAAGAAGCTCAGTGGCAGCTAGAAAATACTGTATGTGAAGGGATGACCTCTCCCCCACTTCTGTCACTTTATGTTGTTGACCCTTGCCTTAGATGGAAATATTTCAGCCATATGCAGACCTCTCTCTCTGCAGTACCTTGTACCATCCAGGCTGATGCTGAACACTTTCCTATTAAAATTTAAATCCATCAGTTACAGACTGAGATTATTCATAACCTTAAAATGAAGCAAGTAACAGAAGATTAACCTCATCTTTCTTCAGGCAACAAGAATGGTAGCTGTCTGGTCTATACATATTATAGCACCTAATTTCCTCTTTGCTAATGTCTTAATTTTTCCAACCACAAAATCATAAAAAAAGAAATTAAATGAGAAGTACACTAGACTGTGACCTTCAAAAAACCATACATTTTTGCTGACCCTGTACATTTCCACAAGGTTTTGGGAAGAAATAGGTAGAATTTAATTGACCATAGTGTAAGGTGAAGGGTCTTGTACAAAGTACTGCTATACTGCCCCTAGTGAGTCACCAGCTTTCATCAACTCATCTGGCTCATGTGATGCCAGGCTGCAGATTGGTCATAAAAGTGGTTCTATTAGTCTCAGTGCTCTGACAATCCTGGGAGCTCCAGATGCACCAGCAGGAATTCTGAACAGGTCCCAGGTGTTTCTTGCCACCTCATTGCTATGCTTGTGATCTGCAGAAAACATACAGCTGTAGACAGCAGGAGTAACTGGTGATATAGTTGACTGGCAGAAGAGAAGACTGAAGAACAGTGAAGGAGCAACAGTTGTGCTTTAATTATCTCTGTTTCTACACATGAGTAATGACATAAATATATTTGATTTTTAGAGAAAGATTATGAGCCTTTAAAATAAAAGTAATACTTATAGTAAGGTTTTCATCACTCTGTCAAGTTAAATGTGCATTTGTGCCTTGTACCTTGACTATCATATCACACGAGAGATATATAAGTTATATATGAAAGACTATTTTTCTTCTTGACATATTATTTTTCAAAGAAAAGATAAAACTCTGTTCCTCTGTTATTTGTGGAATAGACTAGAAATCCATGATCTAATTTTGTACTTTAACTTGTAGTAACATTGTGTACAAATCTGTAATCCACAAGCCTGCAAATTTTTAAGCTTCCTACATGATTCTAGTGAATTAATTCTATTAAAGGCAGCAGAACTGTTGATTTGAATGAGAATGGAGTGTAAATTAAAGAATTCACAGAAAAATAGGATCTAGATGAGATGGAGGAATGGACTAACAGTCTGTTCTCCTGGAAATTGCCTTATGAAACTCAAAAATGACAAGCCCGAATTGTTGCCCTTTGGAAGGGAGATCCTCTTGGAGTGACACCGTCTGGGGACTGAGAGCTGCAGAACAACTCTGTGTAAAAAAGCCCTGGGGGTCCAGTGGACAGTGAGATGAATGTGAGCCAGCAGTGCCCTGGCAGCAGAGATGGCCAGCAGCCTTCTGGGATGCATTAGAAGGAGCAGAGCCACTAGGTCGAGGATTCACAGCAGTGACAAGAGGGTGAGAAACAGCAGGTGAGAGCTGGAAGGCAGCAGGTTCAACCTGAACACACAGATGAACATTTTGCCTGTGAGAGCAGCTGCCACAAGAGGACATGCAGTCTGCATCTTCATGGGTTTCCAAAGGGGGTAAGTCAATTACTCAGCTCTCACAGCAACCCTGCCTCACCTCACCTGAATTGTTTGGATGAGAAACAACCTGGAGTACCTTCAAGCCAGAATTTCCCTGTTTTAAAGATTGTATTATACTGACAAAATCTTGGTTTGTTGCGCTTTTGGAGAAACAGCAGCAGAAGTTTATCCAACGAAGTATGTAGCCTATTCAACACTTTTACTGAAGTACAATGAGGCCCATATAATTAAGCCCTCACATTTTCAGTCCCTCCCCTCAGTACAGTAACTCTGAGGCAGTAACCTCCTGAGGCATCCCATGTAACCTATTCTTGGAAGCTTAAGAGTACCCTCTGCTGGCTTTAACACTGAAGTTGTGAAAATCTGCAGCGCAATATACTGAAAAGGCATGGCAGAGAGAAACTCCTTTTCCTGAGTAGCACAGCTGTGCATCTCTGCATGGGGCAAACAGCTGTGCTGTAGCATTTGTCACCTACAAAGGGAATGCCTGAAGCAACATTGCACCACAGGCCACGGAGCTCTCTTTCCCAAACAACTGGAATTCCAGAGCTGTCCCATTAGAATGAGTCTTGTCAAATAGCCTGTAAAGCACCATCTGTGTGAAGAGCTTTAGCCTAAAACAAAACTTCTTCTAGGGACACTCTGTTTGTTTTGAACATGAACAGTGTGCAATGAATTGATAACAGAATCATGTCCTAAAAGACACAACAGCTTGTGTCTTAATGACTCATCTTTTCTCCCTTGCAAGCTCATGGGAAGAGTTTATCTGGATTCTACAGGTCACACAGCAATAAAATTTCTCGTTGCAAAAGTTGACATGAGGTAGGAAGAATTTATTTTAATCACTGCGTATCTTATGATGCATAATGAAAAAAAAATTAAAAGTTATGAAGTACTTCAACTGGCAGTTATTTATCTGTGGCACACAGGTCTATATATACCTACCTATGAAAGCATTTCTTTATAAACATAAGCATTTTGATGTATAGATGAGTAAATGAAAAAAGGGAGTAGAAACAATTCTTTATTTCCAACCTAAATACTAAGAAGCTGTTGCTTCAGTCCAGGCTCTTGGCCACATTATTAAAGAGCTCCAAGAGATTGCTACTGAATGTGGATACCACACCATCCCTTTCTGGAGGTTGTTTCTGGTCTGTGCTTTAGTGCTTGAAAATGTGACACTGCTTGTTCCAGAAGCATAAAAAAAATTTTGAAAGACAGCTAAAAGGCTGCATATTTTTTATGCTAAAGGTCAAAGATGAGTCTCAGTTCCCTGAACAGGTTCCTCTTCCACCTTTTGCAAAGTACTTTATGTCTGTGCATTACCTCAAACAAATGAGGCATAATCACAGCTGCAGGTGGGGGAGTTCTTGTTTATTGTGCTAGTCATTAAAAAGAATTACTATGAAATTATAATATATTGTGATAGACAAAATAATGTGGAATGATGGAAAATACATTACCTCAACAATTTTTTAATTAGATACTGCATTTGCAAATGGCACAGAGAGAATAATTCCACATTGGTGAGGGAAGAATAAGATGACCCACAAGGTCTCACTCGTTAGAATACTGACTAATTTATTCACAAACCCCTTTTTTTGGGCAGCCATTTTTATCTATGAAGAAACAAAACAAAACAAAACAAAACAAAACAAAAAACCCAAAGAACAAAAAACCCAACAAAACAAAAGGAAAAAAAACCTGAATAAGTAGGACACTTTATTTCTTAGTTTTAAAGTATGTATTCCTTCTTCCTCCATCTCATTAAAAAACAAAAATAAATCAAACTTTTTTTTAAACTAAGAAATACTAAAGAAAATCAATGGTTTTTAATTACAGAGAATTTCTTACAGGTACACAGAATGGGCAAGAATAACAGGATCTGGACCAAATTCCTAGAAGCCACTGAAAAAATCAGTGTGAACCAGAACTGATTTTATTTAAGGAGCTTTTTCATTTTTCTTCAAGGAAGATAAATTTGCCTAGTCCAAGTATGATGTCTATCAAAACTCCCCCAGAGATACAGAAAAGATTTATGAAGTTACTGAATACATCATCTACTAAAAGGATACACTATGCAGACATCACAATTTGCAAAACATGAAGCACCATCACCAAAGTATCCATAATTTCTCAATATGCTTAAAAACACTGACATAGCAGTCCCAATAAGTATTTGAAGATCCAATTGTTTTCTTTTTTTCTTCCCTCTTGGATTTACTGTGCACTGTGAATACAGAATTCAGCAATAGAACCACATTCTTCTAGCTGCACAACTTTCCAGCTGCTGCACAACTTTCCAGCTACTGCTCATGCAGTTTCTGCACTGGTGGATGCAGTGCTAGATGTGAATCCTACACATCAAATGCTGTGATGCAAACTGGGGGACAAGTGAGGATTAGGGCATATCTCTAACATAAAAAAGATGACCCTTAGTCCCAAAGAGCCTACAGTCACCCCACCAACTAAGACTGAATAAGAAAGATTGGATTCAACAAAACAGCACCATTTAGTAGAGAGACAATATTTTTACCTCAACAGTAGATCAAGAAATGTAACCAAATACTATTTTGCCCTTGAAGCAGTAGCAGGACCATAACCCTTTATATTAGAAGGGTAGTCCTAGGCAGTTCAGGCATCAGCATGAGAGGAAAGCTAAGGCAGACAGTCCCAAACAGAAGGGTCCAAGGCAGTTGGTTATTTTCAGTGATCACTTCCTCCAATCCTGATGTGTGGGAAATCAAGCAAAGGTGGCAGGAGGCTGACAAGCTGACAAGACTGAACAACGAGTTCCCGACTAAAGTCATAAAAAGGAACACACAAGGTGGAAATAGTGGCAAGTGACCTGGAAGGAATACAGAGCCACTGAATTAGCAAAGAGTCTTAGCATGAAGGAATGGAATCAAGAAAGCCAAAGCCTGCTTGGAGAAGAACTGGCAAGGGATTTGAAGAGTATTAAGGGCTGCTATAGGCATGTCTGCAGCAAATGTAACCATGAAATTAGACAAGGTGTGAAGTTGCTGAAAGGGATGAGAAAAATTCCATTTTGAGGCAAGGAATGGAAAAAAAAAAAAAAAAAAAGCACAGGCAGTTGCTTTGAATTACCTCAGAAGATTCCTTTCAAAACAGATAAAACACAATCTTAGGCAACAATCCATAGCAGTCTGGCAGACAGAGGGCAGGGAGGGGTATCAGAGTTCAGAGTGGATCATTATGGACAACTGTTTATATAACATATTATTGCTACATATGATCCAGGACATCTTGGATTTTTTAAAGCTTTTATTTTGTTGCTGGTGGTTTTGTTGTTTATTTTTCTCTTGATACATTTTTTCAGTTAGTCACTTGTTAAGGCAAACTTGAAATATTTGTGTGCCTAACTTTGTGCAGTATTAAGATTGGTCTGAAAGTAACCTGAAGGGCAGGGTGCACCCTGTTCATCAGGGAGAATTGTTTCAATATATCCACATAGTGCCACATACCCTGAGAGCTTAATGCTAGAAGTGTGATTTGGTGATTTTCACAATTCTTGGTGTTTTTGCAACTTACAAATGTCATTGTTTGACTCTTCAACTGACAACTGCCTGACTGAGCAGTACCTCTCCCATACAAGTTAGGATGATGTGTGATCAGTCCTCATTATCTATAAAAAGTCCTGTGTTTATACAGTATATCCCACATATTTTACCATCACCTGTGTCCTGATCTTGTATATATCTTACAGACTTTGGCACCTTTCCTGAGAAAGAAGATTATGATTTCAACCCTTTCATGTGATCACTGACTTCCCGAATTACCTAAGTCATCAAGGTGTTCTGCAAAAGAGAATTCATTTGTCCTTTTTACAAATTGATAGTATTACATTTTGAAGAGAACTCAGTGTCTATTAAAGACATGTTGGGAATCCACATCAAAGAAAATAATCAGTATTATAGTATTATTACAGCATTATATATATTCAGTACCAATGTTCAGCTGAAGACATTTCAGCACATACCTTGACTTCTAACTTTAGGCACTGCAGAACTGTTGGATAGATGCTGCATACTTGAGACTGCTTTCCTGGTCTTATTTAGAGCCTTAAATGAAACATGAAGGTCTCTAAGTTTGCTTGCTCCTGAAAAATGTTTCCATGGAGTCCAGCTATCACATACAAGAAAATCTTGTCAAGTGCCTAGATACACTATTGAGTACTATTTCCCATGGCAAAAAACCACTTAGTTTTAGGTCAAGAAATTCCAAAGTAGTAGCAAAATAATCTAGGAAAAGGGATGCTGCTTCCATTTTGATACAACAGTATGAAGTTTGCAATATAAATCATAAGTGTGGGTCTAGAAGTTCACCTTGGTACTTATGACAGAAGTACCTACCACTTCACCAACCAACCTGCCAGTAACCAACACTTCACTGAGGCACAAATCTTGATAGTTGGATATCTCAGATCACTTCTGAGAAGTATTTACCAACACATATGTATAGTTGGACATGAGACCTGTATTTCCAGACAACACTAAGTACAAAGTCTTGTACCATATAACCAGATGTCCTTACAATACTTTGAAAAATGTAATGGGAACAGCTTTCTCTTAGCACCAAAATATTAACATATACAGTAGAAAGCACTGTATATGTTAATATTTTGGCTTATTTAACAAAATGCACTTTACCTTCATTGTCAGTTTCTGCTTACCAGTTCAAATCCTACTCCTCCATCCCCTCCATTCTGATTATAAAGGGCAAAACCCAGGACAACTCAGAATCCAATCCCCACTGTATTCAAGGCAGAGGGGGGAAAAACAACTAAGTTCAGTCAAAACAATTTTTAGTTTCAACTTCTAAAATGGAGTAGTAATTAGTCTGAAGAAGTAAAAGGAGAATACAGAACAAAACAAGGAAACTAACTCTAAAAACTCAGTATCAAGAGGGCAGAAGACAGTAGCATAGTACTAAATATTTATCACATACATACAGTGGCCAATATTCCTTCAGTGCAAGCTCTAAATATTTGAATTCACCTTTTTGGACCCCACAATAATTTAATGCAGAGCAGTACGTGCTTATAATTGGTGGCAGGAGAATGGGAGAATTAAGGAAAATAGAATATTAAGTGACTCCTAATACCCAGGCACTACATCTGTATGTTTTGTAGGGAACAACACTGATGGTTCTACTCTGGTAATGGAAAGCTGAAAGCATTTTTCTCCAGAACTGAAAAACAGTCTGGTTATATCAGGCTACTCATTACTTTTTCAGGTGAGGAAGAGTTTCTCCTCTTTATCACCACAGAAAAACAAATTCTTGAAATTCTTGGTTTTTATCAGTTCGTCTCAGAGTTGAGCTTAACTAAGATAATTCAGTTAAGGCTTTATGTCCAAAGTTTTGGCAGGTGGGAAGCAAATGCTTCCACAACGTAGTTAAGAACCTCAACAGGCGTTTCCCAGAGTCCCAAGTAAGTTGAAAGGAACTTAAGAGTAGCAAGTTCTTCTTCATAGGGAAGCATTATTTCAGTCTTGGAACTTGAATAGAAGATTTTGTACTGGACAGACAATACCCTTGAGTGTGAGTTGATGGTAGTTTCTAAACAGTAGCAACATTTCCTGTTGTGATTAACAACCATTCATACCACAACCTGCAACACCTGGGAGTTAAATGTGAGTGAGTGAGTAACACAGAGAAGCTACACTCCTGCAGGATTCTTAGGGACTAATACTACTGTAACTGGCTACACCTGTATTAAAAAACCCCTGAAAATCCTTGAGTTGTATTACACATGCTTCCCAAACTGCCTACTTTTTCCTCCCTTTGATTTAGTACTCATTAAATACAATGCCTACCCTCAACTTGCAAGATTTTGAGGCAAATACACCCATCTTTGACAATTACAGCTGAGAAAGCACTGAAGATTTCATACTCTGATTGGCTAGTTAAGAAACATCTAGATATAACAGTTAAAGAACACTGACTTAAAGAAAACTGTTACAGATACCTTAATACCACTAGGTATTTAATCTACCCTGCACAAGATCAGCTTAGACAGCTTTTAACATAAGAATCCAACAGAATCAGATTTTGTACAATATTCACCAAGGTATCTATCACACATACAAATCCTCCATGCACTGTTCACAAACTAAACTGAGACTTAGCTTGAACAGAAGTCTTCAGAGGTATATAGATGTCTGATCTTTACTGCTCAATCCTATTCATAACCTTTTTATGTCCCCTTACCTCAGAGTACTGTTTGTAACTTCTTCATAGTCAAGCCTAAATTGTGCTCTTCTTAGCTGTATTCTACAACCCCTTGTAGCCACCATCACAATGTATTCTAAACTTTACCCACTTCCACCAGAGACTGTATGTGGATGGTCCTTATTTTATTTACAGCTGTGACAGTCCTACAGGATATATCCATTTTAGCTCTTACACTTGCCTTTAAGCTTAGAGACAACACACAGGAAGTTGTATCTATGCTATGCTTATAAGCTTTCCCTCTGAAATGGCACAAGAGACAAGATGAAAAATTGATTATAGTATGCTTGCTCTGCAGTAGACAGGAAGCTATTACACACAGGAGTGGGTCAGATGAAGGTCCTGTATTCATCAATTCTCCAGAGCACTCACCTAGTAACTATGAGCCATTGCAGGCATGTGTTAGCCAAACCTACTTTTCATCACCTTCTAAACTGGTTTACATAGCTGATGCAAGTATCTGTCAGAAAGATCTGTTTACCTGCCTTTGAAAAGTTAAGTTGACATAATTCTTCCTTTAGAGAAAAGTGTGTGTGAGAGAGAGGATGTTGTTGGGTTGGGGTTTTTATTTCGTGTATGTTCCAATACAACTGAGTGCTTGAATTCAGTGCTCAACTGAAATACAGTTTACAAGGTTCTGGGGTTTTGTTTTTTTGAGGGTTGTTTGGGTTGCTTTTGTGGTTTTGGTTTTCTTCACTGACTTGAAAGAAAAATGGGCATGGCAACACATCAAGGTATTAACATCTTAAAAATTTTAAGGCACATTCCAACAAAATACACTTTTATTGAATGCAATATTAGGCATTCTACTTTGTTTAAGGGAACAGTGCTTCCCTCCCCCCCAGAGAGATTCCCTTTGACAATTTCCAAAAGCTGTATTTCAATTACAGAAATATTTCTCATGATTAGAAACAACAAACTTCAGTCTAAATTTTCCTTGAATTATGAAGTGCAACTAAATTCTTCCAGAAGATAACAGTTTTTCAGTAGGCACTAGAATGAGAAGCCTGCAAGTTGTTTACAGTTGCTGGGTACAGTGTTATGTTCATTCAAATTTTATACTAACCCATCTAGAGTGTTGTTTTTGAAGAATTATATAAAAAGTGGGATATAAGAGAAAAGAAATGCAGCTTAAAGAGCAGGTTGTCACCATTTAAAAAAAAAAGTCTTAATGGCAACCTGGGTATTTCATACCACTTCCACAGTATGTCAGCTAGCAGAGGCTTAGTCCAATAATTTAAAACTTTAGGAATGTCTTTTGGTTCTGAATGCAGATCATAAATCAACATGTTCAGTATGTGAAGGCTCAGTTGTTTCACTCTCTACTTCCTCTCCTGTGAAGTTAAACAGAACAATTAGAATACAAATCTACTATCAATTATACATATATAATTAATTATATATATAACTGTGATTTTTGAAATTAGGATTTTTTTAAAGAGAAACCCAAATTAACATAAAGACCAGAGAAGCAATTAAGCCATATATAACACCTACTTCACCATTCTCCTAACCTAAGCTTGTATTTATTTTTTTTACTATATGCAAACAAAATTTTTCAAATAAATTGGTATGATACTATTAATGGAAGAAAAAAAAAAAATTAGCACAGGCACTTCTGTTCCAGGCTTTTGTTTTCAGCTATTCACAGTGAATTTCCTCCTTTCCACACAACCTGTCAGTAGTAGTTTTGGTATTTGAAAAAGTAGGGCAAGTTTTACTCAGAATTGTTTTTTGTAGTACAAATTGCTCAGTTCAGATGTTAAAACAACTTGTAAAAAAGCAGAGCAATTTTATTATATTGGGAAAAGCATTATCTAAACAAAAAAACCTAAGCCAATTTGTCAACCTTTTATTTTACTTTTAGTCTCAAAATGTCAGACCACATTAGCAAAGGTAGTAACTGATACCCTGCATGTCTGTACCAGAGAAGTATGTAACTGGCTCTATAGGACTAGTAACAGTGAGCACTGAGAGTAAAAGGAATGAACTGAGTGGCCTTGAGCAATACAACATCCACCATTACAACTTTTTAGTACATGATGAAAAATCAGGCTTGGGGATGGAAATGGGAGGACAAAAAAACCACCCAAACAAGCTAAGAAGTAGAAAGAAGAGGTATGAAATTAGGTATCTCTCATCTGTTCTCCTACAGCTGTTATTACAAAATAATCCCATCTTTATCTTTGGAATCATAAAAGAGGCTTAGATGGAGTAACAGAACATTTAATGAATGCAGTTCTGCCCATATGGGCCAACACATCCTAGAAAAAATAACAGTTGAATTTTTTGACTGAAGTTATAAGTGAAGCTAAACAGTTCCCTATGACTGACAGATGGATGTCTTCCCCATTTTCATCTTAACACCAGCTCTGGCACTTAAATGATCACAAAATAGACAAATAAAGCTTTTTTATCCAGCAAAAAGAATTTGTAATTCTTTTTTAATTTTGTAATTTTTGGAGATTTTGATGAGTTGAAGATTGCATGCAATCAGATAAACCCTTAAGTCACTAGAATTAATGATAAATGAAAGAAGTGGGGAGGACAAGCTCATTTTTAAGACAGCAGGAATTTGCTAGCTCATTTTATGTAACAAAGCCAAACCCTTAAGTGACTTAAAAAACCACAACCTTGAGTTAAGCAAAAACGTAGCAACATGAGAACAGAATGTTTAAAAACATAAATTATCTTTAGGCAAAAAAACACACATCAGAGTGTGGCATACAGTATAAACTATTGATACAGAGCACAGCTGTGTGAAGATGAGAAATAATATAGAGGGATTTACAGTAACTAAACCCTTAGACTTAAATAAAACTCCAAGTTGTTGATACAGCATTTTTTTTAAATTGTCCCTGAAAAGCTACTTACCTGGTTTTACAGTTTGAACACATGTGCCATCCTTATCTTCAAACCCTTCTGAACATACACACTTGTAACTACCCGACGTATTAACACAATCTTGATTCTCTTTTGTGCAGACCTTTTCAGGAAGGTTACATTCATCTATATCTAGAGACAGCACAGGGAAAGAAAGAGTCCACTGCTGTTATTTTGTTATAAATCTTATTTGTGCTCTGTCATATACACAAAATTCTATTCAAATATAAAAAACACTGAGGAGCAGAATGCTGCTGCAACAAATTTAACTAATGTTAAAATAATCTAATTTTTCATGATTTGGACTATTTCAAAGTTATTCAGATAACACCCAGTACTGCTGTTTTTTAATGTTTTGCAAGTCCCTGTACAGAGAAATGTATTAAGTAGGTATGTTTGTTACAATTAGGCAATTCATCTTAACCTACTGAACAGTTCCCCCACAGTCATTTTCTATTTATGCCATCAAAGTATAGCTAAAGGGAACAGAGCTTGTAAATACTACATCATCACAGTTAATAGCTACTTCAGATTATGCATGTCGTGTTCTTTCCCACAGAGGAAGTCTAATTTCACGTTATAATTCACTAAGAATGAATATCATTTGAACTTGGACATTGATGGATCATCTCAATGTGTGTCTTTCTGCTACAAAATGAATAGAAACACAGATCTGATGAAGTGGTAAGTAACTGACAAAAGACTCATGTAGCTGTTTCCTGAAGCTACTAGAAAATACCTTGTTCCTTCGTACCAGTGATTCACTTTAAGCCTTGTCAAGCATATCAGCCCAGTAATATAAAGTAATTTATTGAGAATGTCTTTGCAGCTAATATCAGAATGACTGGGTTCCCTCTGACAGGCATGAAAGCTGAAGAACACAAATGTGAATGTACTTATGAGCTCCTGAGCATGGCTAACCAAGAGTGTGCTAACCAGCATTCTACCAGGCACTGCTAAATCCACCAACCTGTACACTTCTCTTCTTCTTTCATGTATCCAGATGCGCAGGTCTTACATTTTTCAGAACCTTCTCCTGTGCAACCTACACAGCTGGCATCACATGCTAAAGATACAATATTTTATGCTTAAAAAAATTGTGTATCTTGGGTTTAAAATACCACCCTTAAAGTCAGACAGCTTACTCACACAAAGAATCATAGAATGGCTTGGGCTGGAAGTTGACCCTAAAGATCATCTAGTTGCAACCCCCCTGCCATAAGCTGGACACCTTCCACTAGACCAGGTAGCTCAGAGCTCCATCCAACCAGGCTTTGAACACATCCAGGGACAGGGCATTCGTAATGTCTCAGGTCCAGTGCCTCAACACCTTCACAGTAAAGATTTTCTTCCCAATATATAATCTAATCTAATCTATTTCAGCTTGAATCCATTCCCCCTTGTCTTGTCCACCACACATCCTTGTAAAAGTCCTTCTCCACCTTTGCTGTAAGTCTCTTTAGGTACTGAAAGGCTCTGGAGCCTTCTCTTGTCCAGAATGGACAATCCCAGCTCTTTCAGCCTGTCCTCATAGGGGAGGTGATCCTCTTGATCAAGATTTTCACAGCTGTCCTCTGGACCCACTCAGGCAGGTCCATGCCTGCCTTATGTTGGAGGCCCCGGAGCTGGAGGGTCTCACAAAAGCTAAGTAGAAATAACCAGAAATCTCTTGTTTTGCTCATACAAAAGGTCTAAAGCCTCATCCTCCCTAGGCCCAGTGAGGATCAGACCACACTGCAGCAAATCCCTATCAGGCATTTTGTAAACATTACCTCTAGCATTAATTTAGGATTCTAGGCAGTACAATACAACAGAAGAGTGAAAAAAAACCTTTGCATGAGAAAGATCCATCTGTGTTCAAACAATACTGGTGATCTTTGCAAGGAGAAGCAGCACATTCATCTAAATCTGAAAGATAAAAAGCGACAAGTTACCTAAAATAGTAGTTATGATTAAATAGACAGATTAGCACTTGAATGCTATAGACTGACTGCATTGAGAATAGTTGTTGCAATGAGTTTGGGGTCATGTATGCAATGTGGTAGACACAGAACTAGCAAGGTAACATACACTGTTTTGGTCAGCTTAAACCTGCATTAGAAAATCAAAACTGATCCTCATATGTTTTGTGATGACAGTAAGAGATGCATCAGAAATTCAAGAGCTCAAATTAAATAAACTTCCAGGACACTTGCAATCCCTGCCATTTTCAAGTCATGCATTTATGCAAATATCATAACAAACAAGCAGACACACTATTGTTCTGGAACACTGTTTTCTCCTGTACTCCTACATTACCAAGTTACAGAGCTTTTTACATTACTAAAAAACTATACTAATGCACATACATGCACCTCTTAATATTCTACAGAAAAGCAAACTGGAAAAAATCAAGTTATGATTAGGACCAATCAAGCTGAAAACCAATTCTATTCCAGAGTTAAAACATGCAAGCCTTACGATTTTGAGGAAAGGGTGCAACAGTATTTAATTTAAAAATTCAAACAAGAAAGGCTATTTCAGTCCCTCTTTTCCTGTCATTGCTGTCACTCTCATCCTGTTGCTGCACCCATCATTCCTACTGATTACTCAATTGATTTATACTTCATTAGTGGCAATAATTATCTGGAAAAAACTCAGCTGTACAGAAGACAGTACCAAAGCATCTTAAAAATACCCTGGGAGTGCTCAGCAGTTGCCTAAGCAGGTATTGCAAGAGCTGTAATTCAAAACCAGTTCTCACTGGCACTTTGAAAAGGAAGCAGTGTTCACATAATTTCTAAGACACTGTTTCCGGGCATTATGTTAGAGGTCTTTGAAGGGTCAAATTCAACCACTTAAACAGAATGTGTTGCTCTCCCCTAGAGCATTCCTGCACTGGGAGTATTTTTAGTGTTTGCATTTTTCCTGAAGTATTTCACACTTATCTCCTTGTAAACCAACTTAAATGAGAAGATAGAAACAGGTAAGAGATTAATGGAAGCACTGAGCTTGATGTCTCCTGGTATTTCTGCCCAACAACAGGAAAAGTTAGCATGCATGGCGTTTAGTGAAGGGATTGAACTCTATTAGGGTTGAGCATTCACGACAAAGTCATTGAAAGGTAAATGTGCAATTAGTACAAAATATGTAGTTAAGTTTATACAAATTGTCGACTAGTTGACAGCATAGCTTAAGTCAAGAGCAGGAAGACATTGTTTAGCATTCAAATAAACACCAAGAAAACTCATGTCTAAAAAGAAACATCCCACTTGCTGCTCTATGAATTCCATTAAACTAAAAAAACACACAGTGAACAGTATGATAAAGGTAACTATCATCACCAGGCAATTAGTGGTGTGAAAATACTGCTTTCCTGCAACATGAACTAAGTTAGGAAGAGAGAGACTAATAAAACTGTAGAAATCTAAACTGACAGATCATTTCCATAAAATAAAATTTGGAAGTGATGCCATCTAATCTTACTAGCCGCTGTTACTACTAAACCTGTTTGAAGTCTGCCAAGCATTACTCACCCACACAAGCTCCATCTTCATTTTTAATCCAGCCTTCTTTACAATCTTGGCAGTCCTTGTTACTTGAACCAGTACAAGTCTTACAGGCAGCATGGCAGGCTGAGAGGAGAAAACTTCAACCTGAGTTTTGCTGAGAGATCCCAAGACAAGTTTGGGCACACAGACTCTCAGAGAAAACTTTATTTAGGATTCAGTGGAAGTCATCATTTTTTAGTAGCTTGAAACTCCCATTCGCAAGACAGCACCTCCATAAGATCAAGATTTAATTTAGAAACATGCAGCTATCTGACCAAAACAACTGCAAAATCCCAAAATACCACTGGAAACCAAACCTAGCAATTACAGTTATTTGCACCACTGAGAACACTGCCATGAAATTCTAGTGACTAGAAGCGGCAGTCCAATTTCTAAAATATGTTTGGAAAGAGGAGATCAGGAAGGCAAACTTGGCTCAGCCCCTCAAGGCTGGAACATGAGTTTAAACATCAAACTCTGCACTTCTCTACCCAATGAATCCTCACACAACTTACATTGGCAACTAGCTATGAGAGCAATGTGTGAAGTGATTTAACTCTGAAGAATTCAGAAGGAACTATACTAGAAATCCAGCTGTATATGCATATTGTATACATATATATATAAAACATGCATATACAACACGCCCTATGTAACATATACATGTCATATATTGTCATCTAAAACAAATCATAGAGAAGAATTACTATACAACCAGATTAAAAAAAAAAAACAACAAAAAAAACCCCCCACACACAAAAACCCAATGTAGACTATTTAAAAACAATCTTATTAGACCCCAGGGTCAGGATGTAGCTGTTGCAGAATCTCATCAAGGGTCTAAGAATTGAAAATCTGACCAATGCAAAATTTTTTCCTATGACCTGACTTTGTTTCCAAATTAAACTTAGGCACATCTAACTGGAATCGAAGTAGTTTGCAGTACAGATCAACTGTTTCCATTTATTCAATTTAAGCTTGTGTGAGACATGAGGAAAACCAAGCTTTTAAAGCAGTCCAGTACGTAGTCATTTCAGCTCAACATTTTAACAGTACTTTGGAAGCAGAGAAGCAAAGATTTTTATGACTTCTTCTTCTTAAAGCAAAAAAAAAAAAATTTAAAAAGCAAGGGCAGTGTGAAAAGATGACTTAGCAAAATCTTAGAATTCCACTAAAGTGATTGAGAAGTCTTTTTTACTTAAAGCTGGCCAAACCGTGTTTTGTTTCTACATTTGTTAGTTTCAAATGTTTCTCGTTTTGCTTGCAAAAATTGAGGAAGTAACACAAAGATATAAACGCGTGTTAAGACTTTGTTACCTGTACAAACAGAATGTGTCTCGTTTCTCAAGGAACTGAAGTAACCACTAGAACAGTCCAAACAAAATTGTCCTGTGTACTCCTTCTTGCAGCTACATGAGCCATCTCCACCTCGAGTGCCATCACCATCACAGTGGCCATTTCCATGGCAAGGTCTTTCTGATCCACCACGACAAGCTAAAAAAGGATCAAACATATTTTTAAATCAGATGTTTAAGGAAATAACATTCTACTCTCAGACACAAGCACCCAAAGTCTCTCCCTCTTCACAAAAAATAAAATAAAAATTAGTTTTAAAATGTCACACTAAAGCAGGATATAATTTCCAAGAGTCTTTTTCACCCTTGAGAGTAACCAAAAGTTTTGCAATAAGGCAATGCTTAATATATTCAAGTATAAGGGAAACTCAAAATAATCTCCAGGAAAGTTCAGTTATCAATCTGATTTTGGGTAAAGACCATGGTTCAAAATTTCATTTATTTTCCTAGCTTCCTGGATAAAATTGGTATCTTTGTTTTTTCTGGATTTCTGAGAAGGCTCATATTACATTTGTAAAAATCTACCAGCTATCATTTAGATCAATATAGGGAATGGGGACTTAATTTTTACCAATATATGAAGTGGCCAAAATCCATCTCTTAATAAGGTGTGAAGTTTTAGAGATTTATAAATTTTACCAGCTTCAGAGGTCAAGAGATCTCTCATCACTTTTGCAAAGACCTTACTTTCACCTCCCACCTACTTTTACCCAATTTTTCTCATTGCCTTTTTAACTGATCCTCAGTGGCAAGTTTCTTCATTTAAACCCCAGTAGCATTTGGGTTGTTTTACTCTTGAAAGTAAACTCTGGTCAAGGATTCTTGTCTACACAGATTCTGCAAGGCCACCTAAACAACAGACTTCATGTTACAGAGAGCCTTTAAGAATGGGTCAGGTGTGAATATTAGCACCAGATTGATTGTTTCTGCACATCTTGGTACCCTTGACAGCTTAGTACATTACATGCCCAGAAGACTTTTATTCAAGCAGGATATTCACAAGGCAGCCACTCAACTATGAGGCAGCAAGCAGGTACATACTACACAGCAGCCTGTGTCTGCATATGCAAAATTTACATCATGTATTTGTCCTTGACAGTAAAGACTGAAACAAATGGGTAAAAAAACTGCTACTGAATTTTTGAGAAGAAAATTTACCAAGGCAATCAGGTCCATAAGTTCCAGCAGGGCAGCAAACTTCTATTGTTTCAATGCAAAACCACTTAAACAAATCTGGGTACTTCTTCTTTCTGTATTTGAAAGACATTGATTTACAAACAAAAGGAACAAAGATTATTTAAAAGCTAGCTCATATAACTGACCCAGCACAACACAGAAGAGACACCTATTGCATGTGACAGATTAGAAACTTAATTCTTCTGAAGACTTCAGGAATCAATTTCTAGAAGAAGTCCTCCAACTTGAAAACATACCCTTTTAAATACTCTTAACAAGCTCTACTAAAATTTTATTTATTATATTTAAGAAAAAAGTGAAATGAGAGCAACAAACATAATCAATTCTTCTCCATACATGCATATACCCCTTTTTTTAAGCACCTTACTTTTAGAGAAGGTTTATATACACTTGAGACAGTCTTATTTATGTCTTTCTCTTATAGATAATTGCTGTATCTTTATCTCAAGTATACAGAAAATAGCCTGGAAGAGATGTTAACATTTGTTCAAATTGTTGGCTACTTGATGATAGGATTAAAATTTCTCCTTTTTTTAGCATTTATCGAGTATTATTTTAGCAGACATTTTTCAAATTAAGAAGTTAATCATGTACTAATTGAGCACTAGCATACAGCCCCAATAAATTGAGTCCACTCCCTGCTCCTTGCAGGACTTCCTACACTAAATTATGTGGGCAAGAGTGTCCTCCAGAGGATTCCTGAACTCTGACAGGCTTGGTGCTGTGGGGAACCTGTTCCAGTGATTGACCACCCTTTATGTAACAATTTCTAAAAATTGCCTAAGGTATTCATGGGCAAAGAAACTGTCTTTGGAAACTACCACAGAAACTGAATGACATTTGGATACTGCAGGTTAAAGAAACAAAGGCAATCAATCAATTGCATGCACTCTAACAAAGATCTATTACATACAAAAACTTTCCAAAACCAACGTATTTCATTAATTGTTTTGATTATTTTAGGAAGTTTATGATGCCAAATTTTCTAGTTAAGACCAGTTCTGCAAATTTTAGCCAAATTAAAGACTCTGGGTTGCATAGTTTACCTTTCTGGAAGGCATGTCCTATGAGGAGCACCTAAGGACTCAGTGCTTGTCTAGGAGGTGGAGGGGGTGGCCTCATTGCCCTCTGCAGCTTCCTGAGGAGGGAAAGGGGAGAAGGAGGTGCCAATCTCTGTTGTGTTTAATGACAGGACACAAGGGAAGGGTTCACAGCTGCACCAGGACATTAGGAAACATTTCTTTACCAAGAGGGTGATCAAACACTGGGACAGGTTTCCTTGGTAGAAGCCCCAAGCCTATCAGTGTTTTAGAGGTCTTTGGACAATGACCTTAACAACATGCTTTAACTTTTGATCAGCCTGAAGCAGTCAGGCAGTGGGACTAAGTGATCATTCTAGGTTCCTTGCAACTGAAATATTCTATTTTCTGCTCTGCTATTCTACTCTATCCCCTTCACTACATGTTAACATATATAAAATCCTGTATAGTTAGGTAAAAGGATAAAGCAGTCATTCAGAAAAAAGAAGAGTATCAAAAAGCCTTATCCAGTTATGAAACATTATAACGGCAGTTCACTCTATTGAATTCTAGCTAATTAGGAGTGCTGACAGCCTAAATTAGTGAAAAATACTTAGAAGAAATGTGAATTGGAACTAAAAAACCCAAACATTAAGAAATCTAAATGTTACACTGCCATCCATGCACTAATTATATTTACGACTGGCATACAAAAAAGCTTAGGTATAACACAAATCCCAGTCTAGCTTAAAATGCAGGTAGAAAGGTCAGCTGCTACTCTACCATCTGCAAGATATCCAACTTCTACCCTATTAGCACCAACTATTTTTTTGATTGCCAGGAGAACAAAATGTAGTGTCAGGGAAAAAAGCAAGCAAACAAAAAAACCACAAGAGCCAAAGAACCCTTTGCAGTTTTGTGACAAAGGAAAACAAATAAGGGACTAAATTTCAAAGTTTTCCAATATTAATTTGCCTTAACACCCTACTGGTAAGTAAGCACAGCGTATAAGAAACAGGTATAGATGCTTTGGTGCAACATTGGTGCAATTGAAAATCGAAAAGGACATAGTATAGCAGCACAGGATACTAAAAATTAGCCTGAAACCAGCTGTACCCAATGGCAACTCTTGAAAGACAATGAATAATTACCCATACTGCTATTGTTCAAGCACAAGATTAAACATTATTAGTTCATCCTCTTAGATAATTTATTCACACAAAGATCTCCACCAAGAAAATGATACTTACAATTTGAACCACCATTTCTCTATAAGTTCTTCGTGTTCTTCTACCATGTTGTTACACTCGAAGTTACTACTGTCACACAGATTCTCTATGATCTCTACAAGACGAATTTCACTACAAACAGAGAAGGAAAACTGTAAATTTAATTTAAATGTTCAATACCACTCAAGACCTGACAGAGCAGCCAGACTTCATTGAGAATATTTCATCAGTTTATGAGGTGCCTTGAATTAGTTTCAAAACAAACCAAATATCAGAGCAAAGAACTAAAGAACATTACTTCAGTCAAAAAAGAAACCCAAACCCAGAATAATGACCACAAGAATGTTGTGACTTGATTGCATTCACTATATTCCTAGATTGTAGGTTTGACAGATCTTTAGCTTCCCAGAAAATTGGAGTGCAGTACTTTAATGTTCAACAATAAATTTAATGCATTTTTATTTGACACAAGCCTGTGAATCTCACAGTAACATCTCAGTGCTCCAACTAAGATAAAAAAATGAATTTGAAATGCAAGAGAAAGGTATCAGGTGACTTTTCTCCATGGTTAACCAGATATACGTACAGTAACCTGTCTTCTCTTTGGCACTGAAACAGTGACAACTCTAGGGAGAAGATACTGCTTTAATTCTAAATCAGATATTTCAGTACTCTGTACCTTTTATGACTAGCAATAAAGCATTTACCATTACTTAGATTCATTATTTTAAGACTTTATTGGTAAATAGAAAAAAGCTACTATGACTAATAACAGAATTAACTTTTGTTGGTTTTGGAAACAAGGCGAATAGAGGCAATAATAAGGCTTTTGAGTCTTTACTATAATCTTTAGATTACAATGTTATGTAATTATGTGATTATGTTATAATCACTAAGAATTTAAGGTTTGGACAAGAGAAACCTTAGCTGCCAAGTTCAGTATTTAAGCTCCAAACAAACATCGGTATAGTGAAGTTAGACACAGTGAACACAAAATGCAGTTGAATGAGAAGTACTGAGACAGCTCACCTGGATTCATACTTTGACAGTGTCTTCTCTTCCCAAGCAGTGTTTCCACCTCCAAAGTTTTTTTTAGCTGTATCTGCTAAACCCTACAAATAAAAAGTACCAGAAATTACATAGGGCTTGTTCCTAACAAAAATTAAGGGCAATAACAAATGCTTATATAGAAATTGTGAAAAGCACCATGCATAAACTACAGTAGAGGTCTCAAGCTGCTGATCAAATTCCTGAGTGAAAGCAACAGCTAATAACAACATGAAAAGTGAGAAAGAGTATGTTACAGCATAACATGATTAAATTTTCCTAATGCATAAACAAGGCCATGTTACAGTCTTGATTTACAAAAAAACACATGCATGTATGAAACTTTACACCTTTCTCCCTCAAGTTCTCAGGAAATTTATTATTTACTATCATTTGAACAGAACCTCTGCTTCATTCAGTTTTGATAACAGCCCGGTCTGCACCAAGTTGTAAGTTAAGCGCGCAGCCGTAGGACAGGACGATCAGCACAGCTGTCCCCAGTCACAGCCAACACCACCAGACGACACCTGGCAGAAAAGCCCGCAGTTCCAGGGAGCTGGAACTCGGCAGCAGCCGATGTGGGTATGGAGAGCACGAAACACCGGTCACCGGGAGCAGCAGCCCCTCGCTGCCGGCGCAGAATTTACTGTGCCACACGAAAGGCAACAGACAGTGAATGTCTGGGGACGAAGCCTTCCACCAGCACTTCCCACGGAGCTGGACACGCTCCAACGGAGCCGCCTTTTTACACAAAAAGCACCAAAACACCTTTGGCGGCAGAGACGGAGGAGCTCTGCCACCCACCCGCCTCAGCACCGCGATCGCTGCCGGAGC
>VZRH01001692.1:165221-187377 GCA_013397555.1 Urocynchramus pylzowi | reverse complement strand
CGATCTTGACACGGGCGGCGCTTCCAGCCCGCCCCGGCGCGCACCTGTGGGGCTGGGCTCGGCTCGGCTCGGCTGGGCTGGGCGGATGGGTGTCCGGGTGCCCCTGCTGGGGCCGGGGCGCCGGGAACGATGGGGGTACCGGGAGGGTGTTCGGGTTGGATTTGGGTAGGTTTCAGTCGAGATCATTCTGCGTGTTTCTTCCCCGGCCCCAAGAGTGCCATTTCTTTCTCTATCGCTCCGTCGTATCTTTGTGTCTGGTAGCGTCCCACACTGTATTTCCTGCCTCAACCTTCTCTTATCTTTTTCTTCTTAGGGTTTTTTTTTTATTATTATTATTTTTTTTTTAGCCAGTCTCGAAACTCATGAGGAAGTGTATGCAAGAATAGTACCTACCGTTTTTTCCTAATGCAAGAAAAAAAAAAAAAGCAATCCCAGCTACCAAAAGGTTTAAATCTGACTTCGTTGAGGTGTTAACTCTAGATCGACCTTGGAAGAGCTATTAAAGCATAGGAAAAAAGCCATGGAAATTTAAGATAATACAAAATGGGTGTTGCCAAAGCTCGATTAAGCCTAAGAGGGAAGACCTTATGCTGGGATGTGCTTGGTGGTTCTGCTTAGGTCCCTCCGTTTGAGGGAGTGCAATGACTCTGTAGGCAGATTTAACACGCGGTTTGGCTGCCAAACTCTATCGCAGCTCTTCTGAAGCGTGTCTGAAAAACTTAAGTGAGCTAAATATGGTAGGTTTTTCACGGGAAGAGTAAAAAATCTATGTGAACTAATGATACTTCCACTGAAAAAGTACAAAACGGCAGCAAACCATTTTTGATGAAAGTACCTCAGCTTTTTTTTTTTTTTAACATGAAAATCCAATTTTTTTTCCACCCAGTATAATCACAGGAAAAGATTAATCCTTTGTGTTAGAAAACCCTGCTCTTCTATGATTCAGTCTTGATGCAGATTCTTGGGGGGAGAGTATGTTGTAGAGGCCTGAGGAAGATTCTGAAGTTGCCAGAATGTAATCAGTGGACAATTGACAATGCGTATTTGTCTATGATTATTCCTCTAAGCTTCATTATTAAATTATTTTTATTAAGGGAAAAGCTGTTTCTGTGGTTTTGGCATTTAAAAATTAAAAAAAAACCCCTATAATTGCGAGTATTTATTTTAATCATCAAATTCAATGTCTATCTGTCTTGATAAATTTCACTTGAATTTTGATGCTTGTCAGCATGAATTTTCAACAGAGCAAGTTATCTTGAGTCTTGACAAGACCACTGAATTTATTAGGCTTTATCTCAGAAACCTGGGTGTTGTCTTCATGCTTTGGTTTTTTATCTTCTAGCATGTTTCCCTTCAGGGAATTTCAGTATTTATAATGCATATAATTATCTTGAAGATGTACAAGTATGCTGTTGTGCTTACTTTTTTCAGGCATACAAAAGGATTGGAGTCAACAAAAAAAAAACAAAACAAAACAAAAAAAAAAATCCAAAAACACCCAAAAACCACAACAACTTGTGATAAACTGTGTGTGGGCTATGTAGCTTCACTTCCATTCTGGTTTAGGAAGTTGGGGGCTGATTACTCATGTGGTTATCAGCTACAGATACCAGGAGCAGGCTGTATGGTAAATCGGTCAGAGGATAATGAGTGCATTATTTATAGGTGATGGTAACAGCTCATTGTTATGCAGATGATGTAGTTAAAAAGGAAAAAATAGAGCTTTTTGGCACTTGGGTCCTTTTATAAGGATTTATTGGGTCCTAAAATACCTGCAGTGTTAGGAAGCTGTGAATTTGGAGTCAGGAATACCTACCTGGCAGGTGAATATGTTGTTTCACCTGCTGCGTGAGCTGCTCAAGTGCTGTGTCGCTGTATGCAGCAGTGGATTGACCCTTCAGTGTCCATTTTTCTTTTCAATTAAGTTTGACCAGAATCATGAGATTCTTCTGCATTTATTGCAAGAATTCCAGAAGAATTTATGCAACATAAATTGCCATGTGCAGGGACTTAATTCCTGCCAGACACTTTTTGAGGTATTCTGGTGCCAGTCCCATACCTGTTTTCCTACTCCCGTGGGATAAGGATTCTGTTGTAGCATAAACCATAGTTATCCATTCTTGTAAAGAAGTAATACTAGGCACAGGTGAAAAGGCTGCTCCCACTTCCTGGGGTGAAGGGTTTTTTTAGGCTCCTGACAATGCTCTGTCTTTGAGCCCAGGCCTAGAGCTTCAGTTACAGTCTGCAGCAGAAGCAGTCATCAGAAAAAGAGATGCAGTCAGTGAGATATTTAAAATGATATGCAGATACATGAAATTTACAGGAAGTACACAAATTTCACTGTACTTATTTGTGCTCGCGAATACAAGGAACATGAGCTCACTCCTTTTTACTAATGAGCAACACAAATATCAGTTTAAGAAAAGGTAGCTCTAGGAGGCAGCTGTTAAGTGATCCCAGGAAATCTGCCAACTGTCTTACATCTGTTTGATGGACATATTTAGACCAAAACACAGGAGAAAACATTTCTAACCAAAACCCCAGTTGTACCTTAAAAGTGCTGGTTTTGAAATTTTTCTCTGTGAGAAGAAAGCAAGAATAACAATAGCCAAATTCTCTTGTCTTATATTAAATTGTAAACTTACAAAAAATCGGGAAGTTTAAATTAAAAGAGCATGAAATAGATTTGCTCTGGCATCACCTGGACGCATGATTTTACAAAAAAAAAAATCCAAAACATTAATACTTAAAATACAACATAAATACTTCCATAAGAATGGCTCAGCAGTGTTGTGAAATGAAGCACTAGGGAGAGGGGGTCTTCATTTCTGGGTAGAAGTGTGAAGTATGGGGTACAGAATGTCTCTTGCCATAGTGACATGTGTGGGTGCCAGAGGGGATTTGTCCTCTGGCCAAGTCCAGAATGGGCTGCTGGCAAACTCGGGAGATCCAAGTACTCTGTTCTCAAGAATTTCCCATCCTCATGGATCCTCTCCCACTCTTTTCGGAGCCCTGAACAAACAAGAGAGTATGTTCTAAAGATCATGTGTAAATCCAGTGTGCAGTTAAAGTGAGGGTAGATTACAAAGCTATCTGCCCCACAAATCACAGACATATCTAAGGTGACACTCAGCAGTGGGGCAGTATGGAATGCAAAGGGATATACTTTCTTAGGTAGGGTCCATGTTGTCTTGAGGTTTTTTAGGTGAAAATTAAAGCAATTGTATTTACAGATGGTGGCATAAATTCTGCAATGCTTCTGAATATATTTTTGACTACCTTAACTCCTTGAATGTAGTAAAAAATTTTCATGGATTTTTTGACTTACTGGTCTTTGTTTGAACTTTTCAACTGCTGTAGTACATTTTCCTTGCATCATCAATCGTTTTTTCTGGTTGTGCACGTCATGCCATGTTACTTATATAATTTATTTTTATTTTCTTTTTAATAATAATAGAGTATATCTGAATTTCAGACCCAAGATGGCTCAGAAGAGGAGCTCAAGTGGGCGGTCATTCCCATTGCTGCTGCTGCTGATTGCGGTGGCCTTTGTTCATTTAACTGTCTGTCCTTTTACAAAAGTGGAGGAAAGCTTTAACCTGCAAGCTATCCATGATGTGGTGTACCACCAGCTGGACTTGGATAAGGTAAATTGAAAATAATGTCTTCATTTTTGGACAGTGTTAAAGATGGCAATTCCCTGCAGTATCTGTAGGATAAATGAAGTGTGAATATGATTTATTTTTCCCTGTTTCTAATTTGCTTATTTTAAGTAGATTCTCCATTTTGCAGTATGACCATCATGAATTTCCTGGAGTTGTGCCAAGAACGTTCCTTGGACCAATTTTTATTGCTGCTCTTTCCAGCCCGGCTATCTACGTGCTTTCTGTGCTAAGAATGTCCAAGTTTTATTCCCAGCTCATAGGTATGAGTACTTCAAATCCTTAAAGATGTCACCCATTAGAGCACCAGTTAAAATATTGTTGCTACATTTGCATCAATGGTTACATTGTGATGTTCTTTTCCTTGATGAAGGAAAACCCATACTATGGTACTTGGGGCCAGCATGGCCATTCACTTCCCTCTTTGGGGAGTAACTAACAGCACACAGAAAGTCTGTGCTAACCAATGTCAGGCAATGTAGAAAAAACAAGTGTCTGAAGTCTCTTCAGAGAGTTCCCTCCCATGTACACTTCAGAAAGGGTTATTAACTTCGGCATGGAAGCACTGACCTTTGTGCAGAACTACCAGACAAGTTAAAAGTGGGCTAGAACAGATAAACTAAATGGAGTTTTGTTTGACTTTTTGTTTCTTTGAAGGTAGTTATATTGTGCTATCTTAAGTGTTAACCTTCAGAATGTCTTCCTATTATGTAAGATGGCCATTCATCAGTGATCCATCTGATACTACTCTTTGATTCCCGTTTTTATTCTCCTCATAGTCCGAGGAAGTTTGGGGCTGAGTGTGATTTACACCTTATGGAAGCTGCAGAAAGAAGTTAGAAAACAGTTTGGAGCAACTACAGCATCAATCTTCTGCCTCATCACTGTTACTCAGTTTCATTTGATGTTTTACTGTACAAGAACTCTCCCTAATGTGTTTGCACTTCCATTCGGTAGGTATTTCATGGGAAAAAATTTAAAATTTAAAACTTCTTTTCAAATATATCAGTAATTAAAGCACAGGAGACGTATGGTCAGACCAAATTAACATATCTACTTGATTGTGTGATAACAAGACTAGAAAGCTTGTGATTTCATTCTCTTTTTACCATCTATGCTTACAGTGACTGTTAAATCAAGTTTTATTGAATCTGAGTACATGTGGGTTTTGTCAGATAGCTTTCATTAGCTAGAGGTTTGAGTACACATGTCTAATGCATAAAGCATAGAGTTTTGAAAAGGGATGAGGTACACCTGCAGTTCAAAAAAAACCCTGTGAACTTGGTCTGCACAGGAAAGGGCTTTCTCATGGGATTGTAGAAAAAATTCCTACTGCACCATCTTCACCTTCCTCTTCTGAAGCTGTCTACAAATGCAGCAGTTGCTATACTTACAGTAAAAACAAAATAAAAACAAACAAACAAACAAAAAAATCAATGCCAAACCCTTCTCTACATATACAGTTTTCCCCCAGAGCTGATGAAGTGGAAAATTAATCACATGTGACAGATATTTACTGAGTCACTAAATGCTTCAGTGCAAGTTGTTCAGCTAATAACATTGTGAAGTTGATGTAAGAACCTGTATAGATGAGAAATGAGAAACAAAAGCAGATGAATTGTAAGATAAACTGTCTAGTAATGTCTCAGATAATTTCTCTGTATTAAAAAGTACAAGTTGTTTCATGATTTTGTACCTTAGTATTTCACGTTTTCCTCAGGATCCTGAGCGCTTTACTATGTTGAGATTTAAACTAAAGTAGAGACAACTTCATCTGTAGGGATATGGTGTGTCCCACCTAATCATGTAAATGAATTTATAGATCTTTCTCCCTCAGCAGTAGTCTGTAGTCTCATTTATATGTTTGAAATGGGCTTGTGCTATCATGAATATAGAATATACTTAGCCAAGAGAATAAACTGACTGCCCAGCTGATACTGAGCAATAATAATTATGAATCGTAGTTTGAGAAGCTTTTAGTACTCCCTTAAGGTTTGTTTTTCTTTTTCCTCCCTCAATAGCTATTAAATATACTGCCTAGAAAGAGTTCCCATGTGTTTCTTCTGTGGTTATACTTTTCCTAATTACTTTAACATCAATAGTAAAGCTGTGCATTATTCCAAATTAAATTTCTCTCACAAAGGAAGAATTTCTGGACTAGAAATGGTAAGAAGACCAAGAGAGGATTGGTGGGAAGTTAGAGGAACAAGAAGATAGCATTGAGTGTTACCCTTTAGAAAATAAATAGTTCAGTATGTTGGATGATGTGTTTTGGGTTTTTTTGTTTGTTTTGTTGGTTTTTTTTGCAGTGCTCCTGGCATTGACATTTTGGATACAGCAAAAGCAAAGGCCATTCATTTGGTTCTCAGCTTTGGCGATTATAGTCTTCAGATCAGAGCTCTGCATATTCTTAGGCCTCATGCTCCTGGTGACGTTATTAACTAAAAGAATTTCCATTTTCAAGGTGCTTTCCCATGCTGTTCCTGCTGGAATGTTTTGGTTGGGTAAGTGTTTGCTTGGAAGAAAGCAAATGACATTAAGTTCAAGAGAAGTCTGGAGTTTTGACTGATTGATCTTAAGGGATTTTTTTTTGGGGGTGACAGTGTAGAGAGGGTAAGTGGGGTGTTGTGAGTTGTTATTGTTTTAGTTTGATTCTATTTGCTAATAATATGACAAGATTTTTTATTTCTTTGAAAATTTCTATGTGAGGAAATGTGTGCAGAGCAGAGAATGCTACTGTGGCCTCTATCTTTAGATGCTTACAGTATAATGTCCTGATCTTAAAGAGGCTGAGATGTACAAGTTGACTTCAGTATAATTAGTACCTGGCTGTAGCTACTTGTGCATATTATCAGTTGTAATATGTATTGCCGTGGTGATAAGCTGAGTCCCAGGATAAGATACAACTGTGTGACAGACAGAGATACCAAGCAGGTGGGTTGTGGGGCGAGTCACAGTTCAGCTCTGTTCCATTATTAAATTAAATTTAACAGCTTAAGTGATCTCCATGCTGGAGAGTTTGAAAAATTCCCTTGTCTCCACCCATCCATGGAAGACCCTCGTGTATATGCACATAAATACTCAAAGCTGCTCTGCCAGCCTAGCTAATAAAAAATGCTGTTGTCAGATATGTGATGATCACCCCTGGCAGCGTGCTGTCCCTTGCACAGAGTGCACAATAGAAACATCAAACGATTACTCCAGGTGCATTTGGAGGCACCTCATGATGTAAGAGTTTGGAGATCCAGTGGGAAGTAACCACTGGCACTCCCCTTTCCTATTTGAGCAAAATCCTTAAATACTAGAGCAGTTTCCACAGAGCTGAGCGGAGGAGATAAGGGTGACTAAGTTTTTGCTGCTCTCTTTTTGCCTTTCATCCCTTATTTTCCTTCTCCCTCCACCTAATGAATGGAGGCAGACTTTATGATTGTTTTTTTAACTTAACAAAAAACAACTGTAACTTTACAATAAAAAAATTATTAAGTACTATTTAAAGTTAACATGAGCTTCTTGTCGTTCATTACATTTAATGCTCTTAATACTCCTCTAAAGCAAACCTCAATTAAACCCTTTTTTTCAAACTTGGGGTTGGAGTGGGGTGAATCCCAATTGGATTCATGTCTAACATGCTTCTTTAAAGGCTTCTGTTCAGAAGTGCCTCCCTTCCCTGCAAGACAGACATATTCAGCCTTCTCTGTGGTTGTGGGTGAGGCTTACAATGCATGTTTCAGTTTATGTTGGTCTCAATATTCTGTATATGTGCTATTTGGATGTGTTAGTTTGCTTTTCCCTGGTTTTTAGTTCATGCCGATTTGTATCTCTTTAATTCTTTTAGGGCTAACAGTTACTGTGGATTCTCTATTTTGGAGGCAGCTTGTGTGGCCTGAGGGGAAAGTGCTCTGGTATAACACAGTTTTAAACAAAAGTTCCAACTGGGGAGTATCCTTTAAAACATCCAGAGAAAAAGAACACTACCAGCCAAAACAAAGACTTGATGTGACTTTCTCCTGAGATTCAGGGTGTTAGATTCTGCTTTTCATTATTTAAAACTTAGGAGACAATGTCTGTCTCTTAGGTGTTTCTGTAAATTATAAGTCTTCTCTGCTAACTTTTTTCTTGCCTCTTTGTGTTCTACCAAGATAAAGCCAGGTTTCTTCACCTTGGTTTTTCATGTTGCCCATCATTAGTGGCATTTGATGTGCCTCTGTTGGATAATGTGAATGTAATTAAGTAACTGCTTTTAGTTCTCCAAAGATAAGACAGGAAATAAAAGGCTGGAAGAATATGTATACAAACAGTATACTTCATATTTGCAAAATTTGTGGGTATTGATGTAAAGAATAGTTACTTGATAGCAGTGAAAGCACTCCTTAACTCTTTTCCCTTTGAAGACCTCTCCCTTCTTGTGGTATTTCTATTCAGCCCTGCCTCGTGCTTTGGGATGCAGCATAATATTTGTACCTTTAGGGGTAACAGAAAAGAGAACTCGGATTTTACTTTTGCCAGCACTGGGCTTTGTTTTCTTGTATTCGTTTCTCCCACACAAAGAGCTGCGTTTCATCATCTATACTTTCCCTGTTTTCAACATAGTGGCCGCTAAAATGTGCTCACGAATGTAAGTTCAAATCCTGTTTGTTGGGCTTTTTCCTCTGAAAATGCAAAAGGAAAATTGTTAGTACTGTTCTTATGCACTTTTTTTCATCTTGAACTCTGGGTCAAATTGAAATATTCATATGCTGTAGAAAGGAGTTTGAGGTCTTTGTACCCGTTTGACTGCAGAGAGAAGTGGAAACAGAGAAAAGTCAAATGCTTTGATGGGACTGTTTGGGAAGTCTGGAGGAGAATTGAGAATAGAGCCCTAATTTTACTGTTATGATGTTACAATGCAGTTTATTTACCAGAAAAGAAGACATATTCCAGTGTACTCCTGAGCTGTTAACACAGTTTACCTCAGGAGATAGTTTCACAAGTCTTGCCTGAGTATAAACATGGAGTTAAATAGTTCTGTTTGGGTATATTAAGTAAACAAATTGAAGTTCAGAGTTTAACTTCTTTAAAAGAGAATATATTCATAGCTGAAGTTTTTAAACACAGGAATACTTAGCTTTATTGGTAAGTTTGTCTTAGCTTTATTAGTGAGAATATTCTAATTTAAATGTCACTAGAAGTTAATCTTCTGGAAATTGGTAATAAATACATGCCGTACAGGGTTAATAAAATTTGTATTAATCTTTATTATCTAGAAGTGGAATTTCTGTAACAGTTGTGTCACAGTAGTCAGTGACCAGTATGAAAGAAAATAACAGTTTATTCTTCCTTGTTTTCTCTTCCTCAACAGTCTGAATAACTACCGGAGATCCTGGCTGTACAAACTTGGATCGATCTTTATTATAATGCATCTTCTACTTAATGCTGTTTATTCAGGAACATCTTTATATGTTTCACATTTCAATTATCCTGGAGGAGTGGCAATTCAGAAGTTGCATGAGTTGGTACCTTCAACAGCAGGTATGTAAAGCTGGCTTAAGGTATGTTCACCTAATCTTAATTTCAGTATATCTTTTCATGTATTGAATACTAGGTACACACATCATCTTTGTTACTCTATTGTTAATTTATTATTAAGCAGAGTGTACCTGGAAGAATTTTGAAACTGTATTCTATTTTCTTTATTTGTGTAGATGTCTCTGTTCATATTGATGTGGCTGCAGCGCAGACGGGAGTTTCTCGGTTTCTAGAAATCAATTCTGATTGGAGGTATGTTCTGAATGAGGTATTTTAATCTGAGGACAGTAGCCTGCTTTTTCTTTTTTGCATATGCACAGGGACAAGCATTGCAAACACAATTTCTGGTACAGCATATTTATTAAACCAGCTTAAGAATTTTCAGAGAATTTTTGATGGCTGAAGTGCTGCCATTTCAGAAATAAAGCACTGCAGTGTTTCTTCATTGTTTTGGTTGATTATGATTTGCCTGTATAACATAGAACATTTCAAAAGACAAGAGGAAATGGCCTCAGGTTGTGCCAGGAGAGGTTTAGGTGTGATACTAGGAAAAATTCCTTCATGGCAAGGGTTGTCAAGCACTGGAACTTGCTGCCCAGGGAAGTGGTGGAGTCACTATCCCTGTAAGTGTCAAAAGTGTGGACATGTCACTTGGGGCCATGGTTTAATGGTAGATTTGGTGGTGGTGCTAAAGTTATGATTTGGTTCAATGCTCTTAGACATCTTTTCCAACCTTAATGATTCTGGGATTCTAAAGACATCAGAAACAGCACAAAAATTGTTAGCTTACCAAACTTTATACCAGCGTGTTTAATGCAGCTAGGTCTGATACCCCACTAGACCTTGTAAAACAAAGCTTTCTTGGCAGAGCAGTGTATATAATTACTTGTCTGAATGATGTGTGGCCACATGAGGCTCATGTACATTTTAATATTGAAAGTCCTTTTATGTGGAGCATCCCTTATATAGATGGCCTTGAAGCTGCTGCTGTGAACACATTCATTAGCTCTGAGAGAAGGCAGTTGAGTGTTTTGTTACTATGACCAGCAGTGATACATAGACACTTTTTAAAAGGAGTTGGAATATTGGAATGAATAGTAGGAGACATTGTGAGGTGGCATAATTTGTTTTTCAGGATGAAAAACCGAAAAGTAGGCACCTTTCTGATTTTTAAGCCTACCTCTTCAGCTGAAGCATAAGTTTTTAATTTAAATGAAAATGATCTTAATGAAAATGATTCATTAGAAGGTGACACAAAGCCTCCCTTCATACTGCACAAAACAAAAGCAACACAAGCAGATTTTGATTTAAGAAGTATTCTGAGCATAGAGTTTTTCTTCCCCAGTCACAGGGTTCAGGATCAGATAACGTAATTTAATTACTGGTATGTTTAGAGATAAAAGTACTTTGGAAGTAAAGCAGAAGGAGAAAGAATGCTTCCAGGGGAATTATAAAAATGATCAATCTTGCTATGCCTTTTTATTTCCAAGCACTCACATGATGATGGTACAGACTGTTTAATACCTTCACAATTACCTATCTACTCTTTATTTCAAATTGGTTTTTTGTATGCTGAATCTAGAGAAAGTCTTAAACCATTAATTGGGAGGAGACATTAAGCTGCTAGAGTACAAGGGATAGAATGTGCATGATAGCTAAAATGTTTCAATATTTGGGGGTTTTAAAATATACTTAAATACACACACTACTCTGAATACAACTCTGTTCTCTCAGTAGTGCTTCATTCCAATGAGCTTTTTGAGTTGGTGAGTGCTGGATTGCTTTGGGTTTGTAAGGCTTGTAAGGCCTAGTGGGACTGGAAAGGTGAATGAATAATATCCCTGTCACTGCTAAATGTTTCATAGTGTTACAGCTACAGAGCAGTTCCTCTCTCACTTTTATCTATACTCAGCAAAACAAAAGCTAAAGGAAGGGCTGATTCAGCATAAAGTTTCACATTAAAAAAAATCAGGCAAAATCCACAACTGAGCATCATACACAGGACTACCACTTGGTCTGACAGCACAGTAATGCAAAGTTCATTGGCACCAACTGTCCATTTTCTCATTGTCCAAGAAAGTGACATCCTTTCATATGGGTGAAAACTAACTTAACATCTTCATAGACAGTATATGTCAGGTGGAAACAGATTAGGGATGGGGTGGCTGTGAAGGCTGATGATTCATCAGATAACTGCAGTCCATAAATAAAAGTGTCTTAAAGTTATCAGCTTTCAGTAGTGTGCTCAGATTAGATCTATTTGCCTCAAGAAAAATGCAAGCAATCTATTATTTTTCTTCAAAGGGTGATTGAAAGGAGCTTGATGCAGGTTCTTACATGGAACAGGTGTTACAATCTTGTCCTCAATTAGTGCAGTCTCTTTGAACCCTGAATAAATATGCTGTGTAAGCTTAAAGTATTTAAAAATAATAAAATTCAGAAATGCATTCAGCCAGATGAAAGGCCTTCTACTTGCTGATGAAGAAAATAGTTGGTAATGTTATAATAAAGTAATGCTGTTCCTTCTGCCAGTTTGGATGTATCTACCAACCTAAGGGGTATTGTGATATTTTTGGAAGTAGCAGGTGAAATTAGCATGCAATTGTTTTAAAAGTAGGAAACACCTGTTCAGTGTGCAGTCTAATTCTGCATGATACGGTGTATTTAGTAACACTTATGAATTCTGTCAGCCTGGGGTCTTTCCTGAGTTGCCAAAATTTTAGTTAACAATTCACACAAAACCTCTGGTTTTCTGTCAAGTACTTCCTTCATATATCTTAAATGTAATGACTGCCCTGTCAAGCAGCATTACAGAAATATCAGTAGAGAATTTTTTTCAGGGAATTCAGGCAGATGAGAGGCCAGGCTTGCAAAGATGCAGGCTGGATTTCATCCTAGGTGCATTTAAGGGTTTGTAGGGCTGGGACTGTACCAATTCCCTACCTGTGTCCACATCTGCAAGGAAAGTCACGGCCTGAGTAAGATGCCTGTGGAGGAAGGATGTGTGGAAGGATTCAGGTGCCTAAGAATGGGAGCTCCAAGTGCTGGTAGAAAACAGTTCACAGAACAGGGCAACAGAAAAGGTGAAGAATGGGGCACTGCTCTTCACTCAGAGCCTAACAGTGGTTTATGGAGTGTTTTGGAGTGAACTTACCTCTTTCTTCTCCTTTGAAGTTGCTGGATTGAGGACTTGATCAGGCTGCCATGTCCAGTATGAATATCCTAACCTTTAAGCTATAAATTGCACCTGACTCTCCTCAGTGAATGAGCAAATAACTATTGCAAAGTAGAACCGTGTCCTCATGAGACAGTGAGGGAGATCTGTCTCAATTCCTAGAAGATTAAAGGGGTTCATATTGCTCTTAAGAGATAATGAACTTCAGTTTTGGGTTTAGATCAGATGAAAACTGGCTAAAATTAGATCTTTCACATCCCTGCCAAATGGCTAAGTCACTTGTTTTCTCATCCTGTAAATTCTCTCAATAGCTAGATTGAACATAAATCCTTTTAAGAAATAACTGTAAATGTACATAATAAATAGTCCTAGAACTCAGTAGTTACTATTTTTTTTTAATTCTATATGTAATTTATATGTATTCTAGTACTTAAACAGTTTATAAAAGCTGACCCAAAGTGACCTGCCCAAACATGTAGTAGATCAGGGAACTGAACTTAGAAATAACAAGTGCCAAATTAGTACTGTAACTGCCAGACTCCTACTATGTTCCAGCATTCAAGGAGGTCTTTTCCCTGCTATTCTCTGAGGCTCCTACTCTAATGTATGACTACATTAGAAGAAAAAGGTTTCTGCTTAAGTACCATATAAGGTATTTTATTAGAATTACTAATAAAATAAAAATAAAACCCCAAAAACAAACAAAAAGCAGCAAAAAACCCAAACTAAAACAAAACAAACCCTCCACATTTCTCCAAATGCAATTCTTGTAGAGTAAAACTTTAAAATTTGTCCAGTTTCCTACAGCCTTAGGCTTTGGAGTCCTTTCTCCACTGAATTCAAATAGGGAACTAGTAAGGAATTTTCTAGGAGTCGTGATTTATATCACAATAGCAGCAGAAAGACTTGCATGGAATGACTGAGTCCCTACATTCTTCAAAAATACTCTTTCCTCCTTTAGTACTATTTAATCAGGTGATATAACTGAGAATGTTAGTTCATTTTTGTGTTTCATCTTGGATGCTTCAGGCCTCTGCAATAATGGCCATCTTTAATAGGTAAAGCAAGGAATAAAAATAAACCTTCTTTATTCTTTACAGGTATGACAAAAGAGAAGATGTTAAACCAGGAGACCAGTTGATGTTTTCTTACACACATATACTGATGGAAACAAATCCTCTTCAAATATCACATTACAAGACAACCCACAGGCCGCTGGCAAATATACCTGGCATCAGTAAAATTGGGTTGAACCTTACTGCACTACCTCCTTTTACTTTAAACTTGAAACCAAAATTAGTACTGTTGGAAAAACTTCCTCTGTCATCTTGACTGTGAATTTTAAGTAAGTCTTTTGATGTGATTTTGCTGATGATTGAACTGTATAAGACAGCAGCAAATTGTCATTCCAGCACTGCAACTCAGCTTCTGTGGAAAGGCACAGAAAAATCTCTGTACCAATTGGTATTTAGCTCCGTCCTGTTTCTTACATAAATAATACAGTGCATTCCTAGTCAGTTTATGCTCAGTGTACTGAGTTGTATTGTTAGGTATGTTTGAGAGAGGTTGCCTACAACTTTAGTGGTACTAAGTAAAACCTGTCTACTTGGTTTGGTAGTCTGTTTCATCATGTAGCACAGGTATGTCCTAATTGTCCTGTATAAGATAAAAAATCAACAGGTTTGTGCTAGGGCAATAATTTGATATGTAATCTATGTGTGCAAAGATGTATTACTTTATGTATCTGCAGGATTGTAACCCCCTCAGCTGTCAGAGTGCCAGAGTGAACCCTCATGATGTTATAAACATAGGAAAGCCATATTCATCGTTGCTTCATCATAATACCTAATTGTGCCCTGTAGGCTACCAAACTAATGAAACATCCACTTAAAAAGCAGTTGGACCTCTTGACAAGCACTGTTTCATAGCAGATTTGAGTACTAAGGATGATTATCTTCATTCCAACAGTTCATGAAAAAGCAGTAACTTGGATTTCTTGGGAAAAAAAAATCTTTAAAATAATTTTTCCCCTCTTCTGCTGTAATGGTATCTTAATTTGCAGTGTAAAAATTACTTATGAAAATGTCCATTTTAAGATAGGTGCTGTTTTCCTTTTTTTTATTAAGTAATCCCTTTGGAAAGGAGTACTCTAATGTGCCATGTGCTGCATTGTATAAACTAGAGTAAGATTGCATGCTCTGTAGTTACTTTATTAGATGTTTTGTTAAGAATGTCTGCATAGATTGCTGAATGGAACAAAGAAAAAAGGCTAGAATTCTGGGTAGGGCCAGTTGTAATATGACAGATGCTCCATTAGTGTAAAATGTCAGAATAATTGAAATTATCATGGGCAGAAAACTATTCCTTGCTGCCTGAAAACTTGAGTAAAATATAATTATGGAATAAAGTGGTTTGGTTTTTTTTCTTTGTTTTGTTTGTTTTCTTTTTATTCTTAAACTTGCTTGATTCAGGAACTACCTTTACCTGTGTATGTTTCAGTTTTTAGGACCATGTTTTCTTTTTATCCTCTAGATTATGTATCGGTGGAACTGATCTGGTGGGGTGGAGCCTGCTCCCTCGAGGGTGGCTGTTGTTGCCCAGGCTTCCTTGTCCTGACCAGAAATGGCAAAGGCAACCTGCAGAACTTGTTGGTCCAGTCTCTGGCTGCTCTTGAAATTTAAATCATTCAAGTATTATCTATTTGACTTGTCTTTGGAAGAAAACATAGCTTCCTCCAAAGCCAGTTTGAACATCAAACAATTCACAAGAGACAGAAGGAAATACATGTGCAAATAGCTGCAAATTTGGAACCACACAAAGGAAAACTTTTGTTTAAGGATGTAGGTAGGCCTTCATGTAGGTAGGCTAATCAGTGACTTCATGTAACTCCCCCACACTGGAATCCATAACTCAAGAACCCAAACTAAAATTTATCCTGCCCAGGTGTATACAAATGTCTGTGTGGTTGCTCCAGCTTTCCAAACCCCCAGTTGTCAGAATCCTTCTGCAGGAACTTGCTTCTATCACCTACAGAGAAAACCTAGGGCTACTGTGCTTGCAGAATAGGTATCTCAAACTACTGTCTGAAGTGGCACTGAATATGTACACATGAGGCATTTGAAGAGTTTCATCTTGCTGAATCTCATACTCACATCATATAGAGTCCTTCCACAGACTTATTCTGGTGTGTAGGTGCTACCTGTGAGACTTAAACCAGTGATGGTGTTCAGCTGTGGAGCTCAGGTGTACTACTGTTCACAGCCTCATCACCCATGGAAATAGAAGCAATCAGCTCAAACTGGCCTTTTACTCTATTTGTTTGGGGTAGAGAAAGATAAAATACATATAAGGAGACAGGAAGGAGATACTGGATTGCAGTTTTAAAGAGTGTTTGAAGTTTATTTGTGTCCTCTTACATCTTGCCCTCCATATGTGGTTATTGAAAGAGCTTAGTTTGAAAATCTGCAACTTTGGTTTTGTAGCTAAAAGGACTAGATTGTGACCCAGGCAGTGCATGGAGCCCCACAGTACCTGTGGCTGTATGACCTCTGTAACAGCATGTGTCAGGGCAGGTTTAAGTTGGATAATAGGAAAAGGTTCTTCACCCAAAGGGTGGCTGGGCACTGGAATAGGCTCTCCAGGGAAGTGGTCACAGCACTAAGCCTGACAGAGTTCAAGCAGTGTTTGGACAACACTCAGGCACATGGTGTGACTCTTGGAGATGTCCTGTGCAGGACCAGGAGTTGAACTTTGATGATGTGTGTCCTTGTGAGTCCCTTCCAACTCATGTATTCCTTTCTAGCTATGATTCTATGGGTAACTGCCTCAGACACAGGCCATGAATATTAAGGTGGCCCTCACTTGGAATAAGCAGGGGCAGCTGGCAAACTGGAATGAAGATTATTACAGTTTTTCCCTAAAGGCTGCTTGAATAAAAAAAAAAACAATCCTTGGAACAGAACCTAAAGCCATCTCTCCTTTCTCTTAAATGAATTTTCTCATCTCCAAGTCTTGTGTTGCCTTTCTTTAGCTCCACAAGAACAATAGAGCTTATTTTCTCCTTTAATATAAATTAATATTCAGTGTACTTGCATGGAAGAAAAAAGTGAGTTTAAGTTCCCTTAAATACAAGAAGGCATAAACAAAGTCTCTTGCTCCTTCTACAAACTTGAAGTGGGGTAGTACAAGTTTTTCTGCATTTGGGGTACATAGGAGGAAGCATCAAGTTAGAGAATGGATGGGGAAGGTAGGAGACACTGACTGAACACTTGGAATTTTTAAAGGGACTTTAAAGTAACAAATTCCTCATGTCTATTTAAGTTCTTAAAAGAAAAGTACCTCTTAACTTGACTGATTACAATCTACCATAAAGTTCAGCTTTTCTTAACAAAAGCAGAAATAAGGTGAGCATATTGAATTAACTGAAGGTTGAATTAACCTGAATAAAGCAAAAAGACATATAGTACAGTTCATCTATAATGCTGCTATAGAATGAGATTTATTTTAGGGTGTCTTGTTTAAATGCCCAAAAGGTCAAATGTTGTGTAGCATCATACATTGCTCTTTCAAGTTTGACTTAATTTCTTGGAAGCAATGCTTGTTCCTGTAAAATGTCCAACAGATTATTTGGACAAAAATATGTCACCATGCCATTTCACGTGAAGAAGGTGAATAATCACAGTCTTACAGCCTGAGATGTAGGAATTCTTGTATTAAAACTAAATAAAGTGATTGCATGAAAAAAAAAGTTGTGGAACTTGCCAATACGGGACATTTCTGGAAGCTGAAAGTAAAAGCTTCTTCAAAATAAAGGTAAATAGATGACTCTTGCATCAAGAACCAAAAGAACTAAAGATCAAGGAACAACTTCCAGTTCACAAAGTCTCTAATATCAAGAGCTGCAAAAAATCAGACTATATTGACCTTATACCTGCCCTAAGTACTTGCTCTAGGTCTTCTCTCTCGAGCTAAATTGGGGTGAGGAGACATGAAGAATGGTTGTATTGGATCTGACATCAGATACATTTATCTGCTACCACTGAGGAAAAACCAGAACACGTCTCAGGTTCTTACCTTCTTTGTCCATCAGAACACAACCTCAATGCAATCTGTTTGTGCAATGCATTCTGAAACACTGAGCACACTCCTCTTTCTTGATCCCTGGCCATTTCACACATTCCCTTAGTGAGACAGGTTACACATCCAGAACAAAGCTTGAGATTGTGCTGCTGCTCCTGCAGTTACAGTTGTTCCAGGACCATTCTTATTTTCCTGAATACTTCTAGTTCTTCTAATGATAAGGAACTTGAAAATGGATATGAGTTCTTAGCATTGGTTTGCTGTATCAATTTCAAATGCAAGAGAGTTTTCCTTGCATCTGACAGCTTTTTTTCATACCGTACACAGAAATTTCAGAAATCATAGCCTAGTGTTGCTTCCCTTTACTACATGTGCTTACTCTCACATACTCCCATTCTAGCACCACCCTCAAAGAGCATCCCTTCATAGTATTCAAAGGCTCTTTCTTGTACAAGTGACTTCACTTTCAATTTGCAAGAAAAGAAGAAAACTTTTCATCAAGCTGAGCTTATCATTGATGTAAACAAGAGTGTTTAGCCACAACTATCCCAGTGAGCTAGTTACATAATTAGTCTCAACTATGCCAAAACTAATGTTAAGAGGCTGTTAAACAGTGAGACATGAAATGTATCACTACCTACTTAACATGTGACACCAAAGATTAAAAGGATATTTGCAAAAATTCCTCAAGCTAAATAACAAATACCTCTACAAAGGTTTTAGTCATTTCCTATTTATGTGTGTAGGATTTCAAAGTGTAACTGGTCCATTTTGTATGCAGCTACTTATTTTAGATCAGCTCTTTAGATAACCATGAGTAACTATAACTAATTATTGGCTTCTCATTTCAGACCTTTATAATAGAAAGGGCAGCCAGTGTTTCCTCTGAAATTCTACATCTTACTGTCATGTTCAGTCTTTCACCAGTTATTTCAGATACAGCTGCCCTTGGTTCTGTACCAAGGCTTTATCTGTCAGTTTGTGCCAAGTATAAGGTAAAAATGCTGCCTGAAATGGAGTCCCCCTTTTCCTTTAAAACTGCCAACTTAGGAAGCAGGAAGAAGGCATTAGTTCATAGATTAAATAAAAGAGTCAGGGACAGCTCAAGCAAAGATCCGTTCCTCAGAACCCAAGGTGATACCTGAGTTGGGGACATCCCCGTGGTTACTATTTCTGGTTGGCATACTCATTTTATGAAATCCCTTTTGGATCAGCTTTGCAATGAAACCAAGGTAAAGAATCACTCTTTCTTGTTGCTAAGAATAAAGCAAAAGATGAATATGTTTATGAAAAAGTAAAATGCTTAGTTTATAAAATCTAAATAATCTAAAACTAGCAAGTGTTACTTGTTAATTGTGTATTTTTTATATATTTGTGTGTGTATATTTAGTTTTCCTGTGTTTGGAGGTAATGAAATGAAAGTTTAATATGGTCAGCTCTGAATAATGGAAGGAATAAAAAGCTACTTTAAGGGAGGGATCTCGACAACCGTAAACACCTACTCTGAGCTGTCATCAATTCAATCAACTACATCCTTATGTTGGTCTTGACACTGCTGTAGTTGAGATTTCAGTTCTTTATATTCAGAAGCTACTTTTGGGAAGCAAGGGGAAACTGAGTATTGGTAGTAAATGCTCACTGACTAAATTCTGCAAACACATTTCCTTCACTTGGACTTGGTGGGCAGGGAAAGAGGCCACATATAAAAAGAAGTAAATGTGAGGGAAGCATTATCTCAGGTTTCTGAAGCATAATATACATCTCAATAGATACTTTCCATTATATACCCTTCACAAGACCTGAGTTCTTTGAAAAGGCTGTTGCAGATCTCAACTTCTTCCCCTTCCTACCTTTATTACTACAAATTATTTTTTTGGGTATAGTTGTTACACCTGCCTACTTTTAAAAGAAGCAAAAGCTTTAAGATTTTTATGATGACCAAGTATCATCTACACTTTACTTTCTATGCTAACACTGAAAAAAAGTCTGCTTACTAAATTTATTTCTGAAGTTGCTAATGTACTGAAAGTATCTGTTTAAGTGTCACCATATTATGCATTAGGGAACTGTCTGCTGCTGCAGGGATTGGTGCAGCACAAACTCAGGTTGATGAGAACTCCCACTATTTACAGCTTTATTAGTCTGAGGGAAAGCACTGTAAGAATGGGGAGGAGGGGGGAGGGCCTTATCTATTACAAATATTAGAAGGGTTGAAAACCATTAAATTTTAGCAATCGCAGAAGGTTTACATTAAAAATAATAAGGCAAACCCAACACAAAACACAGTCACTCAATAACTTACCTCAAGCTTCAATGAATGCTTTCAGCCCTTCTTTTGGAATAATTTTTTTTTTGACAGGCCATAGTGCCCGATCTGAAGGAGATGCTCCTGTAACTCCTATAGAAGGATCAAAGCTTACAACTGAAAACAGCAACTTTATGTTCTCAGTTTCCCTTATTTTTACTTAAGAATTAAGTGTTTCAATTTTAAGGTCTTTTGGGCCTGCATATTATCTTAAAAAAATTCTGACATAAGCTTTTAATTCATTCTTAACCAAGCTGACACTGAAACAGTGAGGTCTTGAGAACTAAGCCCTTTAGAAATCCAAACGAAACCAAAATGAAAAAGGAAAATCACAGGTATAAATAAAGTAGACTAACTTGATGAAATTTTACTTTTAAAAATAGTGACTACTTCTTGTGTTCTCAGGATGTCTTGACAAAAAGCATGACTATACAATTAATTTGTGTGACTAAGAAGCAGATTTTGGGCTACAAAATGCCATCACTACAACTTCCCACACAGGGAGTTTGATAGGAGCAACAAAGCAAAGTCTCCCTTCAGTCTACAGCAAAGACTCCCTTCAGAGGAGCCAAGATTCTTGAGTCCAGAGAACTGCCATTGTCAGGTGAGCTTGTTCACGGCCAGCACTCCTCCTTGTTTGGTGTGACTCCACAATGCTTTAAGTCATAGGCTGTATTTGCATTCAAGTCTTGAGTGAAAATTGTATCATTTGTTTAAAAATAAGAATGTTTTTTTCATCCTCTCTCCTCTCCACTGGTTAGAGAGATTAAAAATCTCCTCTACAAGGGTCAAGGTTATATTCACAGTTAAAATGTAGGAGAAAAAATTGAGATAATAATTAACCAGTAACCATTTAAACATGTTTCCCAATAAGCAGCTTCAAACTCACCTACTTTCAGCTACATATAAACTAGACCAAATTGTTTTATTACTGCAGGAAAAATGTGCACTGTTCTTATTTAACCCTAGAAGAACAAAGAGATGCTGACTGTTGATAGAAGTAAATATTATCTTTTAAAATACTGCAGGGGAAAAAAGCTGTATTAGTCTTTCCTAAGTGCACTATGTAGTAACTTACTTAAATTGTATAGGTATAAACATAACATGATGGAATAACACTTGAAATACCTGAAACTGTAAAATGTTTAGAGAAACAACACATGGAAATCAGAGCCACTTGGGAAGTAATTCAACCAATTCTCCTGAGGTTAAAGCAGCTTTTGGAAAATGAAAAGAAGCAGAATCCAGGCTCAAGTCCAAAAAGCTAAATGGAAAACCTGTCTTTTCACATAGCTTGTTCTGTGGTACATTTATGATTACAATTGTTTGAATTAATTTTTATTTAATGGTTGTCTTAAATCCATCTGAAAATAAAAGGCAGTGTTGACTACCACTGGAAAATTGCAAATAAAATGTTTAATTTCAGAAACTGAGTTCACCATTTATAAATACACTAAAACATAGTAAATGCAAAATTAGATTAGGCATAGGTAGAGTATTTTAACAAAGCTACAACTTTTCTAAAAGGTCATAGGCAAATGATGACTTGTTTCCCAAAAATGTATTCAATGAAAACTGAAATTAAAAGATAAATCTTTCTAGAGTTAAACTAAGGAGAATGTTCCTTTCAAATTAAAATGCTGGCTATTTTTTCCATCTTATTTGAAGCTTTAAAGGCTTTATAACCAATTTGCCTGATGGACACCAACAGTTAGGAATCAACCCTACTACATAAAGTTCTAAGCAGTGCACCATATCCATAAGGCTATTACTGAAAACCAGAAGATCAGTTGTTTCTGTACTAGGAGCTTTAAGAAAGGCTGTTCTACACAATTGAAATTACATTAGGAGTAAGGGCTCAATTTTTACAATAGGGACCTTACAGTTTTGATGCACTAAAGATCAGAATGACATTAGAGTCTTCTTGGTAAGTTTCTTGCCTTTTTTGTACACAGCATTAAATAACAAGCATTAATTCACAAACTTTGAGAGAACTTCCAAAGACCTTTTATAAATACCCAGAATATTTCTGTAATTCACTTAAAATGTAAAGCCTGAACAGGAGAACCCAGAACGGGAAGTTTTACTACCGATTGCTGTATAAGTGACATTCCATCTCATGTTAAATTTAAGATTTATTTTCAGATATTATGTCTGAAAACAGTCTCCTGTAAACACATCTTCCTCAATAACTTTTCTTAATCCTTTAAGTACTTTAGGGCTTGCAGGTAAAAACACCATATGATAAAAAGACAGCTTGAACCCCATCTTTCACGTATCGCTTTCTTTTGACAACTACAAAACCTGTTTTCTTGCAATTAAAGCAATGTTCAACTAAAATACAGTACCTGGTTTATGGTTCTTTACATAATAATTGAATAAAAAACTACTGAATAGAACTGTTTACATCTTTTTTTTTTTTTTTTTTTT
>VZRH01001692.1:152369-165198 GCA_013397555.1 Urocynchramus pylzowi | reverse complement strand
ACTTTTTTTATTTTTTTTTTTTTTTTTTTTTTTTTTTTTTTTTGCCATTCTATTAAAACAAATGACTGAGCTTTTTAAAGTTCATTTACAATTATGGATTAAAACCTACATAATTTTGTATAATTTGACGAGACAGGCTATCTCTAGTGTGAACTTTTAAAAAACATATATACAATATCTGGCCTGAAGTACTATGAATAAGGCACATGTAGACATATTGAAAGCTGAAAAAAATGAATCTAAAATTTGGAATTATAGTCACTGATTAGATGTCATACATGGCCCCTACTGGAGCAATTTAAAAATCTGAGTTATAGATAGTTAATATCCAGTGAGCAACAATAGATTTAGTCTAGCAGTTTGTTCATTAGTTTCAATACTGGAAGTATATTAAAGGAAGATTCACTTTCAAAAAGATAAGCTTTTCAAAGTGTTCAATCATTAACCTTGACTGACTAAAGTTGTTGCTTTCATTGGATGTATTGAACAATCTCTCTGAAGGAACAATGCTTGGTGGACAACCCAAGAACCTGACAGCCAATTTTGACAGTACTGGCCAAGATGACTTCTTAAAGTTCCAGTAAGTTAGAGGATCACAGTTATGCTCAAGCACTTCTTCCTCCAAGTAAGAAAGCACCATTTCCTCTGGTAACTTTGCTCTCTCTTTCAGGTCTTTTGTTTTCTTCATGTCACCCATGAGTGACCAGAGATTATCTTCCCCATAAGCATTTGTAGATGGTGAACCTATATCACATCCATTGGAAACAGGTTTATCATCATCTGAGGTAGAACTCATTATTTCCAGCTCCCTGATTAAGTCTTGTTTATATTGTTCAGCCTCCTCTTCTGTAAATAATGATGTTTTATACCGGGGATCCAGAAGTGTAGCAAAAATGTACCTTGGATCATGCAGCGTGGAGGACAATCTACTCACCATAGCTTCTTTCAAAGATTTCAGCATAGTATCTATGCCCATAGTTTCCTCAAATAGCATTTCTATTTTCCTGTTAAGTATATGAATCATTGGAATCACTTGGCTTAGAGTAGACATGTGTGTACTCATCTCCCTACTTGCAGCTTCGAAAGGTTTGAGAGCGTGACACACTGACTGCATGACTTCCCACTGATCACAACTTATTAGCTCCCGAAAGCTGCACTCTATTGACATTTCATCAATTGCTCTTTTCTGTTCAATAAGGCGTTCAAGCATATGAAATGATGTATTCCACTTGGATGGAACATCTTGTATTAGCTGATGCTGAGGCAACTCATACTCTTTTTGCAACTCAGCTAACTTCTCCTTTGCTTTTGCTGACCGATGGACGCGTTCACAGATCTTCCTTGCAATACTGAGCAAATTCTGAACCATTCTCTGGCTTTTAATAGCCTCATTTACAATTACATTAACAGTGTGACTAAAGCATTGTACACTTGAATGATCACCTTCATTTAAAGTTTTCTCTATACTCTGATTATCTGTAACAGTAATCCCAATCTGAAGTCCAATGGAAGTAATCCACGTTTCCCACCAGTATTCCAGCTGCTTTTGAATACTGATTCCATTGTAGTCGCAATCAATCTGTGATACATTTAATAGTGCTGAACAATGGTAATCCTCACACTGTGGTCGAAATGAAGACTCAAATGTTACCCAGTGAGCAGTCAGGGTTAGATATTCTCGTGTTTGGTTGCTCATCCATATTCCAGATGTAAAATGGATCACTCCACTTTCGGCTTCTTTAAGATGTGAAATAATTATTTGTTTTACATTATCATACATATCTGGAATTGCTGTCCTAGAAAAGTAAGATGGAGAAGGTAAAGAATACTGAGGTTGCAAATATTCAAGCAGCCTATTAAAGCCAATGTTGTCTACAAAAGAATATGGCTGAAGATCAAGTGCAATCATTTCGGCTACAAGACTTGTGATTTTTTTGGCAACTGGATGAGAGTCACAAAACTTGTCATTGGTTTCGTCAAAATTTGAAGATCCTAATAATTCTGTGCGGAGTGGCATGTGATTATCCGTAGGTGAGGATAACACTGTCTCTGGGACATCAGTTTTCAATACATTGTTATGAAACCGCTGCAAATGTCTTAGAAGGCAACTTGTGCCTAGGTTTGTTGGCTTTTTCCCCCTACTTATTATACGTCCACAGTGTGTACATATTACTTTAGTTGAATCTGCAGAACAAATTGAAAAGTGATTCCACAGTTTTGAGGTCTTCTTACTATTAACAGGAAATATAATTTGATTATCATGTGTAACCATTGTAGGCAAGTCAGTCAACTTTGAGGATGAACATTCTGCAGAAGCCAAAGTGGCATAAGGTGAATTTGCCAAACTCACATCGAGAAAGCTCTTTTGGTTTCCAATTACATCAGGATGGCGTCTATATAGGTGTCTCATTAAGCAGCTTGTGCCCACATCTCCTTTCTTACCACGACTTATCATACAACTGCAGTATCTACATACTGCTTTTAGACTGTCTGCAGGTGAGAGTGAAAAGTGGTGCCAGACTTCTGACTTAAGCCTTTTCATAATCCTTTTATTTTGCTGAAACACAGCAGTAGGTTCAAATATTAGTGGACCTAATCCCTCACACTGTTTTTCAGGAGATGAAACAAAGGAGACTTCACCTATATCATCAGAAGATGACAGCATTGAGTCTTCCACTAGAGTATCTCCAGAAGTGAGATTAGTATGGATCTCCTCAGAGATTCTGTCTGGAGAAGAGGAAACAGAAGTTGGTTCTTTCATTAGTTTTCCAGGAGAAGATGACATAGAATTCAGATCACTGTCTGATGGTAGTAAAGAAGGCAAGAGAGTAGGAGGTGCAGTGTAGAGAGGTGGTATGCTGGTACCACCCCCATTCTCTTGCAGGACAATGGAACGATGGGCTCTCCACATGTGTCTTATTAAACAACTCGTTCCTAGGTCTTTTCCATTTTTTCCTCTACTGAATTCATTCATGCAGTGGATGCAAACAGCTTTAGAATTATCTAGAGGTGACAAATAGAAGTGTTTCCAGACAGCAGATCTCCTTCTAGAACCTGATGCACTCTTTGGAATTACAACTGTTTTTTCTGCTACGTTCTCAACAGTGTCATCATATTGGCTGTTGGCTTGCTGTGGAGATGAACCAACCATGACTTCTTCTTTGCTGCACTTTTCAGAAACTGAGAGATCTGATATTTCTTCAGAAGAAACAATAGAAACAGATTCCTCAATTATTCGATCGGGAGATGGTATTTTAGAAGCCATTTTTTTGACCAGTTTTATGGGGGATAACATAGAACTCAGATCTCCAACATCTGCAGACTGAGGTGGCAGCAATAATGTAGATGAAGAAAAGGAAGATATACCTGGCATAGTTCCATTTTCTTGAATTAGTACAGTGGGATGTGCTCTCCTCACATGTCTCATGAGACAACTTGTACTCAGGTCCTTTTCATTTTTACCCCTGCTAAATTCTTTCATACAGTACATACATATTGCTTTAGTGCTATCTCTAGGAGATATAAAAAAATGGTTCCAAGCAGGTGACTTTTTCCTGGAGCTTATGTTTCTGCTGGAAAGAAGGCTTTGTGTCACAGCTTCCATTGCTACATCATACAGCGTATTACTATACTGAGAAAAAAGAGATCCATAATCATCTTCATTTTCTGTAGACAAATATTTGCCAGAGTTGTTGGTAATGAAGTTCTTTTCTTTGTCTTCCTGTTCATCGCTGCTGTCCGCATGTTTGAAATCATCCTGTTCTGTCTTTATATCCGTTCTTTCTAGAGTACAGTTAATGCTGTCGTCTTCTTGCTCTACTTTCAAGTTATTGATTTTACCCAATACAAAAGTATCATCCATTCCGGGGGAATCTGCTTTACTCATGTCCATGGATGACAAATTCTTGCCAAGACTTCATTTATTAATAAATATAGATAATTTAAAAGATTATTTAAAATTTGATTAAAATTATATATCTTGTATATTGAATGTAAAACAAAATGTGTGCATGTGTTAAAATAATCTCTGGTTTATGAATTCTGTATCCGTGTTGTGTATAAGCAAATATAATTAGTCATGAAAATGCATTTAAAAATTATAGACTTAATTAATGGAATCCCATTTTTTCCCAGGATCAGGACATTTCAGGTCATAGATGAATGTTCTCAAAGACAGCTACTGCTAAATGCTTCATGTTGTAGATATAATCCTAAAAAATGGATGTTCTATTTTCTTGTTGAAGAAAGCCATTCTGTTCATCTTGATTGGGCAACTGAGATTCTTTTACACCATCTAAAAAAAAAAAAATCAGAAGACAAAGTTGACTAATGCACATTTAAAGAACTACAGTAAAAGTGAAATGAATTCAGGCACTAGGTATTCTGTATGTTTTGGGTTTTTCTCCTTTGAGATAAAAACAACTCAATGTACTATTGAAAAAAAAAAGAAGCCCAACATTTACTTAGTACATTCATTGTAGGCAAGTATGTGTCTACATATGCAACTCTGGTTCGACTTTGACAAAAAGAGTCCAAGCACCACTTTCATATTTGCTTGCACATACCTATCATCCTCCATCATCATTCCACCACTGCATGCACACATATGCCAAAGTGCACACACACACACACACACACACACACACACACACACATCTAAACCCATTTTCTGTAAAGGTGTCTGTATCTACTGATCTATATGAACAAAAGCAGGTATTTAATTATGCTAGCACAGAAATATGTTCTTAAAATCAAATGTTGTATCACAGTCCTGTACATGTGAGCCCACCATTCTAACAGCAGTCTTTAAAAAGAAAATAAGAAACTTCTGTAAGGGTGTTCAGCATTGTCACACTAATCACTCGGCTTCTGACCATAGTCACACATTTGTATTCATGCCATAACACTGCCAGACAACAAAATGCCATAGAAGCAAGCAACTTTTAGTTTCATTAAAAACTGAAATGTTTAATTTAGGACAACTGAGCTGTATAAATGCCATACAGACAGAGAGGTCTTCCAAAAGTGTATCAACATCACTCAGAAGCAAAGACACACACAGCTGCACATGCTGGTGCCTTGTGCAGCACTGCCAGCTCAAGTCCCTCATATGCCCAAAGGTTACACTAGAAAGCCCATTTACAACAAGAGAGCTAATTTCAGTTGTGAGTAGATTATTCACCACCAATTCCAGTACAAAGAGTAGGTTTTTGAAGTTGCATATGAAGTTGCACACAAAAGGGCAACAGCAGCCTCAAAAAATGGAACCGAGTAGTTCCTCACAAATATGAAGAAGCTGTCTGCATTTATCAGTTATTTTTTTTTCTCACCGCAACTATATTTGAATTTTAAATTTTGTCAGACCCTTTCTCATTTATTCTTCTGTGCCATTAATGCAGTTATTGATGCCTTCATTCAAGATAACAAGCATTTTTGGCCATCACATTGGTGATGCTACATTATGCATTGCAATTTTTGCAAACTAAGTTTTACGGAACTCACTCTCCACAGCTGAAGCCAAAACAGAAATTTAAATTACTTTAAAAATTTTCCATAACTTTTATGTGTTAATGAAACACAGGCAGAATTGGGATGATTCTTGGGGTGTCTTGTGCAGGGCCAGGAGTTGGACTTCATAATCCTCGTGGGTCCCTTCCAAATCAGCATATTCTATGATTTCAGCAGTGATAAAATTATCCACAGCCACAAAACACATTAAAAAGGCTATTTTTCACAATGACATTCCCCCCCTGTATCAAGATCAATGTCATATTAGCTTTGTAGCCTAATTTAACTATTTTTTCCTGAGGTTTGTTTAAAAGAGAAATTAGAAACACTCACTTTCTGTGGATTCCTGATGTATGGAAAGCCTATCATTGTGATAACTTCCTTTCTTTTCCAGTGCAAGGGAAGGGGCAGGGAAAAGGAGGGGCAATGGTCTTACTGCAGCTATTTTAAGAAAAAGGGAGATGGAGCAGTCAGAACTTGCTAAGAGGTAGGGAGCAATTCTGCTTTTCTTTCTGTGCGAGTTTTAGTATTTGTGCTTTTTTTTCTTACTCTTGGGGAAAAAAAAAATCTGTTTTCAGATACCAAATGATATGAGGGTTGAGCATGAAGAACAATGAAGGGAAAGACTTAAAGAAAAACCTTAGATTTCTACAAGAAATATACATTACACATTTACATTGGCTTGTGAAATCACATCAGAGAACAATTCTGGCAGCCAGCCTAAATTTACATGACTCAATATAAAGTTGAATGAAACAGAAATTAGTGATCACACACATACTGATGATATGAACGTATGTGGATCTGGGACAAGAGAGAGAGTGCAACACAGTCAACTTTTTAAAATAGCAATCATTTCAAGAGGATTTTTGTTTCATCTTTACTTTGATCTAATCTGTGAATTTGGAGTTTGTACTGCAAACAGGAAAAGCAAGAAAATATAATAAGATGTTGTGACTTAAGATCACAGAATAGAAAGGCTCACAACCAAGTGGCTTGATGCAGAGCTTAGAGAACATAAATTATACATGGAGTACCAAATTACAATAAGGACATTACAGATTCCTAGCTAGATTATACACAAAATAAATGCATATATCCACTGGCATTGGGTTCTGATGAAGCTGTGAGCAATTTCTTTGCCTCAAAACAGGTAATCACATCTTTATCCTGTGATTCCTATAATTTTTCAACTATGCAAAACCAATTCTAGGCTTTAAACAGAAAAATCTGCAGAGCCGCTTCAAGTGTTCCTGTCCTGATAAGCAGTTACTGCTTAACACAGTGAAGCTTAAAGTAGCTGTGATGGGAAGATTTGAAAACCTGATAAATAACACCAGTTGCAAACTTTATAACCAAGCTTAACTAGATTGACATTCATTAACAACACATTGCCGGTGGTTAAGTTCTTAATCATTATCAGCCTTTATCACTACATATTCAAACACTTAGGCCCTAATCACCTTATCCTAAATTAGCTTTGAGTACACAATACCACTGAGCTGATGCCATGTAGTTAAATACTGATGGCTGTGGTCCTTGACAGTCTCAGTTACTGAAGCTTAAGTAAAGAGGTGAGGGAGCTGTTTGGACTCTGAAGCAGGAACCACGGTAGCAGACTTCTTTCTTCAGTATGTCTCCTTGCTGTCACTGTGTCTTTTTAATATTCATACTCTCCTCCACCAAAAAATGTGAGAAGAAATCTCATCTGCTCCTGACCCTATTATCTTCATTTCTTTAGGACAAAAAATTGTTCTTGGTCCACCAGAAATCTTTCCTGATTATTCTGTATCCTTGGTTTCTGATTGCAGTTTTTACTGCTTGAATTGTTGATCCACGTGGTTTTTGTCCTCCTTTTGTGCAATTAAACCTAGGTCTCCATTTGCAGCTACATGTTATTTATATATTTGTTAGCTGTGAAAATGCCTGCATGCTGTTAACAGAATTATTATGCTATTAGCAGTGTTAAAAAGCACTCACAGATGGTGGTCAGTTACACTCTTTTAGTGCACTTATGACTGAATGTAATACAAGAAAAAAATATTTATATCTTGTCCACTTTATGGCTGTTATAGATCCCTGGCTACATAGTATGTATTTTTTTGTACCTTGTTGCTGCCTTCTAGAAATGAGCATAAATAGCTGAGATTAGAGGTGACAATCACTTCCTGGGAAATCTCCAAAGCTGAATGCCCCTTAAAAGACTTTGAATGTACTTTTAATTTTCTTTCAAACATCTAAGAATTGTTTTTGTTGCTTTGAGAACTGGCCAAATGGCAGAGCTCAGAGGGTTGCAGTCAGCAGGGCAGTGTGGTTAGAGGAAACCTAACTAGAACAAACCTGAAACACAGGAGGGACCATCTGAATACAATGAAAAACTTTTCTTTTGACAGTGAAAGAGTATTAGAAATGTCTGCCCAAAGAAGTTGTGGAGTCTCCTTTGGAGATATTCAAAACCAGACTGGACAAAGAACTTGTCCAGCCTGCTCCAGCTGAACCTGCTTTAGCAGGGAAGTTGGAGTAGATGATCTTCAGAGGTCCCTTCCAACCCCCATCACTCTCTGATTCTGTTATGATGTTACATCATGTAAAATTAAGTCAAGCTCCTTCCCTTCAAATACACTTGCACGTTCAACTGAAACTTTCTTTAGAATACAGTCCCCAGAATACTAAGGGTCAGAAAAAGAAATATGTTTTTCATCTTCTCCTCTCATGCCAATTCTATGCAAGAGTTGGTCTGTTTTAATGTGAAACAAAAAAGGATGTTTTAAAATTTTACAGTCACCTAGAACAAAGTATAAATTTGATTATGACCACATTTACATAGCTTATTTACCCTTGGATCCGAGCTACTCAAAATTAAGGACTACTGCTAAACAAACAGGATATTCAAGAAGGGAAATGTTTTCAAAGGTACAAAAAGCTATCGGCAGTCAGCTCAAAGTGATTTATTCTTTTGAAATCTCCACAATGAGATACAGAGTCACCTTGCAACAAAACAATCTTCAAAGAAAAGAAACAGAACTAAAGAACAACTATCTACTCAAATGCACTACTCTGGACTATTAGCAGTAGTTTGCTGTGGTAAGAAGCCTGCAGAACATTTTATAGGATTTTCCATTCAAAATGGGATTACTGAAAGCGTACAGTGGTTGACAAGAAATGTCCAGAGAACATCACTGATCCTGAGTGCCACAGCAAACTGCCATGACCAGAAGAAATCACTGCTGAAGAAAGGAGGTAAAAAGTGAAACACTCGTGTCTCAGAATTGCAGAGACATACATTAACATATGGAGAAGTATGAAAAGTATGCAAGAACACCAAACCATAAGCTGATTACTTTTTGTAAAGCAGAGAGTGGCCTGTAAGCTTTAAACCATTTTAGATTGAATAGTCAGGCAATAATCATGAACTTGATTATATCACAGAATCTTGGTGGAAATAAGGGTCTAGAAAAAGTTGTTTAAAACAAAAAAAATTACATTATTATTGAAGAGCATGTAATGTAAATACAAAGACACATACCTGCAAAATGCAAGAACAGTTTTTTCAAGAAAGATGTGAAATGTGAAGACAGTGGACTGAAAGTAAAAAAGTAAGTTTTTTTCAAACATTTACTAGTTTGAAAAAAAAAATCAAAAGTAGTGACAGATTTTGAGCGTAAGATGTACATAAAAGCTCATTAACAGTAATTTGCACAAACGGATATCAGTTTTATAATAGCGTTAATCTTGTTTATTTTTGGAAATGTACAATCATTAGAAATACCTAAGAGCAACCAATACAAGCAATAAGAAATACATACTTTAGGACATTATTTGCTTCAACTGCAATGGCAGGTACTTTGCTAATAAAGGAATATTTGCTAAAGCAAAACTATCAAACAAAACAGAAACACACACACAAAAAGCCCCCTCAAAAATCCAGAGAATACACATCCAAAATCATAAACAAATCAGGAGAATGTATTTGTATAAATTTATAGTCCAGATGAACCTTACTGCTTTTCAAAGTTATAAATCCCTTGAAGAAGGAAAACTAAAAACAGTGCATTTTTTTCTATAGAAATTCCCTATGACAAAAATATCAATACTAGCTCACCTGTATAAAACCACAGAGATTTGCAAAATACTGATCACTAAAAATGCAGAATTAGAAATGCAAAATTGGCATGCCAGTCACACGGAAACAAGGTGGGTCCTAGTCTCAAGTCTCACAGAGGCTCACAGGAATTGGCACATATGTACAAGCATCAACTAGAGGTATGCAATAGTTTATTCTTGAATAAAGTACAGAAAGTCAGGCTTAATAGAAGACACAAGTCATTCTGGACTTCATGGGAAGCATGATTTGTAGAGAACTGCTGGAAGAAAAAAGAGGTGACACCTTCACTATTTCACTACTCTTAAGTCACCCGAAAGACAGGTCTTATGAAAACCAGTAACTGTTGTGGTTTTACAAAGGTTTTCTCTCTAACTTGTAAAACAACCTCTCACATCCACAACCCCAAATGTTCCATCTGGACTCAAGGGAACGAAGAGTGGAAACAGCACCACCACAATTGAACACTGCTCCTTGTTGACATGAATAGTCTTCTGTGAGCTCCCCAGTGCACTCATGCTACTTGTCAGGACATGACACAGAGACCTCTGATTTGCTGAAGTATAAAGCTCACTCATGTCCCTTCATGTTGCTGGCAAACTCAGGGCTTGGTGTAAGCTGGGGCCTAAATCAGTCATTGCAGGCAGAGAAAAAAACAAGGTGTAGAAAGCTGAGTATAACAGTCATCATTAAACTCTGAGTACTCTAATGACAAATGGAGGAATTTTGCTGAAGCAGAGACTAAAAAGACAAAAATGGCCACTAAATGTAAATATTCCCCTCCTTCTTGCCTCTTGCTTCACAAAACATCAAATAATTTTATGGTGAACACAAATGATTTTAAGCAGTAAAGCAGATCTGCTAGGGCCAAGTTACACTTTTCTGGTTTAGTGGACTCTTCTCTATGTTTTCTATTTTCCCCACCACATCTAAATTAATTATACTTCCAGAAGGTAACAGCTCAGAAGTGAAAATTTTAGTCATTTGACTATTGTTAAATGGACAGCATTAAATTAAAATAAAACCAGCACACAGAAAAAACCTAACACTGTACAAACTCAAACTCCTCAAATTTATCTTCTTACTCTTGAAAGATGTTTTTGTTTGTACAGCTGTTTTCTTCTCTTGTTGCTGTAAACATGGAAAGTCAATGGGATGCTGTTTACTGATCATTTTCAAATAGTCCCTGAAACCTCAGAAGAGATTCAAAACTAAAAGCTCCAGCTTTGTACCAATATCTCCATCTCAAACCCTAAATCATCTGCAAAACAGTGTGCATGCCAGCTCCGCCTGCACAAAACTAGACTGGCTCGTACTCCAATGTGTAAAAGGTTGAAAATAATTCATGACAGTGGTAAAACTGAAGAGAAACAATATGATTTCCAAATTAGCATCATTAAAAAAAAATACTTTGGAACAGAGACAAAGTGAAAATGAAGTTATATTTTTTAAAGTAATATTTATTTTTAAAAAAAGGAAGATCCAGTTCTTCATTCAGTTCCTACACTTGCATATCCTCAGTCATAAAACTTCTTAAAAGAATTGAGATAATGCTTTTAAAATACGGTACATTGCTGTTATAAAATATTATATATTTCATATTAATTAAAGTGTGATAGAAATAAAGATGTTCAAGTTAGCACGTATATTATTTACATCGGGCTGACATTTAGTTCTGGTATCCCTGTTTAGTGTTGTAGCAGGATGCTCTGCCTGGAATGCTGTGAACCAACCTGAACAATGCCATTTGCAAACCTACAAGTGGCAAATGAAGAAGGGAGCATCATGCTGCTTTTGGTGTTGAATAACCTGAAACCAGATTGACTCATCTGCCCAAAGGGAAACATCCTGATAAGTGAGATGCAGGTGTGGTAGATCTGTTCCTGGATAAATGAACAAACAAGTGATACTACTATTAACTTGTCCAAAGCTGCTAAGCTGACACAGCTGGAGACATCTGACCATCATCAGTCACTTTACACTATAAAAGCTCAGTCACAAATTTTAACGCAGGGTTTTCTGACATAAGTCTTCTTGGAGTATGGAGTATGTATGGAGATGCCTCCCTTAAATGGGTAACACCCCTCAAGGTTACTCCTCTTACTCCTTGAGGCTGAGCTAAAGAGATTTGCCCAAGGTTATTGTTATGGGTGAGTAACATCAATCTACTTAATTGTTCTGCCAGCTTTGATACAACTGCTTCATAGTGCACTATATTATAATAGTTGTTACAGTTCCTGTGCTGTGTAGTAAATAATTCTGTAAATTATTTGTATCATTATCATAATAAATCATTATTATTATTATTATTATTATTATTATTATTATTATTATTGTAATCATTATCATAATACATCATATATATTTATACAAATAGATATGGTTTGCCATCCTTAATCCTGCAGGACAAACTTGTATAAAGGTTCAATTACACCTCTGTGATCCTTCAGACAAAAATCATTGAAAAGTCTGGGGCAAGACTGGATCCAGCCACACCCTGGCTCCTCTCTGAGAAGGAGTTTAGAAAGCATGGAGGTCCTTCCTGCACCCAGTGACTCCACAGGAAGGCTTCTTTAACAAACTTTGAAGCTCCCATTCAGCTCATCGGGTTTTGTAAACAAGCTCAGTACTCAAACGTTTTATCAGACTCAATGATGCAGGCTCACTGCACAGCATGTGCAAGAATAAAGCAGGTGTCTGATACAGGGTACTGAGTCAAAGCTCAACCTTATTTCTGGAGAAATGAATCTTCATCACTTATCTGCCAATGTATTAAGCGTGTATCTATTTGAAGCATCATCCTCCACCACCTAGACTTAAGTAACACTCTTAAACATGTTAAAGCCCATAGCACAGAAATCCCCATTCCACAGGGTTTTGAGCAGCATTTACCTTAAAAGTAAAATAAAAATGTAAAGCTACAACAACAAAACAATAACCCTGGTCAAAACAACATCACTCCCAACTTTTAGTTAAAAGCCAAAGAAGTGTGTTGCATTACCACCACGCATAACATTATGTATCACTGGAATTAGTAGCACTATTCACACCTACAACCACCTGATAAGCCTTTAATTGTTGCTATTTTTTTTTCCTTGGTGTACTAAAAATACCATCAGATCTCAAATGGAGCTATATCCCTTCACATGTCCTTTACTAACTTCCCATTGCAGCACACTCTAATGAAGGACAAAACAGCCTATCTTTCGCCGCCACCTC
>VZRH01001692.1:140636-152315 GCA_013397555.1 Urocynchramus pylzowi | reverse complement strand
CCGATCTTCTACACATGCTAATAATTTGTCCCAGCTTCTACTATGAAATTACTCATAAAAAACAGATCTATCATACTAGGTAAATCATGTCAACATTTGTCTAGGATCCAAACTGTCTCAAGTGTTGAAGTGCTACTTCTCATTATCAGGCATGCAATACTTGCAGGATATGTTTCTGAGCTATTGTTCACACCTACCAAATGTCAGATCTTTCATTTGTTAAAATGCCAATGTTTTAAGCAATAGTTTCATTAAAACTTTAAGCAGTATTTTCCCAAGCCTTACACATCAGTTCAGTGTTGCTACAGCAAATTATGCATTTTTTTTTTATATTTTTATTCTTTATAATTCTGACAAACAATATCATATGCTGATATGATGGGGAAAATCTTAATGTTACAAGAAATAAGCTGGTTTTCTGAAGAAAAAAAATTAGATTTTTTTTTTACACAGTTGAAGCATGTATTGTTTGGTTTAGAGCATTTTTAGAGCAGGACATCAAAGCTGCTTTTAGTATCACATGCTGTACAATTTGGGGCTGACAGGAGACGAATGAAGGTTGCAATAACTCAACACAAGGGTAAAATGGAGAAGATAAAAATAAAAACAGAGTAGGAAAGATGCAACCGTATATCACAGAAAGGAAAAGCACACAACTAAAACAGCAGTAACAATAGGTAAGTCAGAAAATAATGAAAGGCAAAACACAACATTTACTCCATATTGCTACAGAATAGCAGCCTGCTTACAGAAAAGCATTAGAAAATTCAAAGCAAAGCTCCTCTAACAACTCTTCTCTCCAAGTGATCAATTCTCAGAACAGCCCATTAGACTCTTCTCTTTCTCCTCCCATGCAGCCCACAGCTGACCAAGTAAAAAGGATAGGATTAGGACAAGTGATTTTTCCACTGAGTATCTTCCTAGCTTGCAAGACAATAAAAAACCACTTTTTTTTTGGTTTTTATTTTTGTTAAATGTCTATCTTCAAATCCAGTAAGGCTGAAACTTCAACTTTAAGGATGATTTAAAACAGTAACAAATGAGGCACTTGTGAAGAAGAAAGCTGAATAGGCAGGATGATGAAAAACAAAACAAAAAAAAACAGTTAGGAGAGACACAACCATGTTTTGTGTAGTCAGTCTTCTTGGAACTCTTGCTGAAAAAATCCATGTAAAAAGAAAGTAGAAAAAGACCTCACAAAATGTAAACTGAGTTCTTTGCAGAATATATTACATTAACTTGTAACAACTATAATTTTTTCTGATATAAAATGGAACTATTTGGAACTGTTAAACTGCTAAGACTATTATATAGTACTATTTATTTTCATGCTAATCAGATGAAGTCTGAAGATGTCTGTTTAACAAAACCTTTCATAGCTACCCATCAACCCAATTCTGTGCTCATATTGATGCCAGTTAGTTATATGTCCTCATACAGTTTCAACAGTGCTATTGAGAGGTTTTCCATGATTTATGTACATAATGTAACATGTGTAACATGACATAATACTATGCTTCTATTAAAAAACTTGTATCCTGGAATGCTTGTGAACTGAAAGGAATGTTAGAAAGAAAATGCAATTCATAGTACCCAAAACCACAAAAACATATTTTCAAGAGTAAGAACAGTACTTCGTTCTTCCTCATGTAATAAACTGAAGGAGCATGTCTAGATTTTTCTTGAAGTAAGGAAAAGATAATCTCTTTACTAAATCTACTAAATAAAACAATATTCACAATACTACCCAAGGTAATTAGAGTTCAGAAACACTCAGCTTCACCACCCTGCCAATGACTACAAGAACTGTAACAAAAGCCAAGAGGTAACTTTTAAAACCAAGCTTCCCTATCACATGCAGGCATACTGCAAATGCCCACAATAGGGGTGAACGTCTTATGCCTCTTTCAAGTATTTTTTGTCATTCTGTATTTTCTAAGTAAACTGTACATTCATCAGCAGCATCTGACAGTTTCACCTGAAACTCCAGTTTAAAAAACAAAGATCAGATCTCTCTTCCTCTCAAAATAAACCTTCCTATTCATGGAACAGGGGAGAGGGAGGGAGAGTTTGCATAGCTCCGTATTCACTTGTCAACCAGCCTGTTCCAAGACTCCATGACAAGAGGTATTCTCCTCTTAACCTCTTTTAAGGATATATTCTCTTTGTCTTCTTCAAGGTAAGGTGAGATTTTGCAAAGACTTAACTGACTCAGACAACCCAGCTAAGGGAAGCCAACACTGTTTCCACCAGCAACACATTGAGCACTAGCAGGAAGTACAAATACACTCTCCCACCCCAAGGAGACAAATGGCTCCCAAAAGAAATGATTTATAGAAGAACCATCCTTACTGCCATAGACAGATCTTAAATTGACCAAATAAGGTTTTGCTCAAAGAGCAAAAATTACAAGAAATTTTAAATTAAGAATAAAGCTTTTCGTAGTACTTATTCTAACTGGTGCAGTTCATGAGCTTTAATTAATGTAATGCAACTTGGTTTTTAATTAAGTTTTACATAGTACAACTACATGGGTGTCCTATTCAGAGCAGGATCCACAACACTACTAGTACAAGAAAAGATACATAAATGGATAACCCTTTCCATTCACTTGATTTCTATTATTATTAATAATTATTGTAATAAACCTAATCTTTTCTGAGGAATACAAAAGGGAAATAAAAACATTTAGAGAAAAGGATGAGGAACTTTCCTGTTCTTTATGAGCATCATTGTATTTCCTGTCATAAATGGATTATGGTCTCCCCACAGTTCAGTAAGCCACTGAAGACAACTAAAAATCACAAAAAAGGAAATGAGCAGAACCTCAATTTCTCCCGTTTCCCAGTACCAAAGCAAGGTTGCTGCTGACAGCACAATCTGCACACTGTTTGACTCTCTGAAAGCTGACCCACTCTTCCCACTGTTTCAGCAGCTATTAATGCAAGTCACAGCAAGTGACAACCTCCCATGAAATGAGTTTTACACTCTTGTCTTTCAGTTGGTTTTTTTTCCCTCCCATCTGTACATATGCTCCCATATCATGCTTCCACCTTTAATGAAGAATAAATAAGGGGAACCACAGAGTAAAAAACCACAAAAATTATGATTGCCATGAGCTATGCCACATTTTAGCACTGGGATTTGCAGTCTCAAATCTTATATTAAGAAAAGTTGTCATGAGCTAGGAGCCAGTAGCTAGGTATGAGACAAACAGGCAGCAGTTTTGTTCTGTCCCACCTTCTCAGGGCACATCTAGCAATACTAGATCCCTTTAATCAGGAACTAGATTTTCTTCAATGATCTAAACTGCACATAAAACTTACTGTATAGCATACACACTGAAAGACAAATTCTTACAGTGGATGCTAGAGGACTTAGACCAGTAACATTGCTGACCTACCAAAATTTAAAATTTTAACAGGAAAGGTAACATCTGGGTATCTTTATTCTCAGGAGAATGCAGCTCTAGATATTTATCTGTTTTTAGGGTACCCACTGTCAAGAGTGCTGCTTTAATCACAGATTAAGAAAGGATCTATCAGAACAATGAGCTTGCAGACAACAATTATTTCATATGGGACTATGAATCAAGAAATAGTTCTTGAAGGTACAAAGACCAGATACTCATTTTCATTAGACAGGTAGTACTGAAGTGGATGATTTTCATTGAAGGCATTTAACCTTGAGAGTCACAATGGAAAGGCACTTTAAATATAATATACTACAGTGCTTGACATCATATAATGAAACCGTGCAAAGCATTCAGTGACCTTGAGATAAGTATATTAGAACACAGTATTAACTACAGGGAGAGTGAACTTTTGGATATTCTGGAAAAAAAAACACATTGTCCCTTTTGTCAGATTTCTTTACAGTGGACCTGGGAGGCTGGTACAAACAACAACTACTCTGTCCTGGTTCTTCAGCTCTCCTCTGTGATTAGAAAGAACTAGCAACTCATTTTTACTTAGACTGATGAAGAACAATCCACAGGCAGATTTAGTATGGAATGAAATCTCCCACATCTTCTGTATGTGTCACCTAAGAAAAGTTTCCTTCAAGGAATTAATCTGAATCATACTTTTAATTTTCTCTTCCTACAGAGACCACAGTCTTACAGAGAAAGGCTGTGAAAGTTGGGGTTGTTCAGAAGAGAAAGCTCCAGTGAGCCTTTAGACTAGCCTTTCAGGAAGAGGAGTTTGAACAAAGGATGGGGACAAACTTTTAGTAGAGTCTTTAGTAGAGTAACGATAGGAAAAGGGGTATGGTTTTAAATGGAAAGAGGGTAGAGTCAAACAAGATATNAAGGATGGGGACAAACTTTTTAGTAGAGTCTGTAACGATAGGAAAAGGGGTATGGTTTTAAATGGAAAGAGGGTAGAGTCAAACAAGATATAAGGAAGAGATTTTTTTACAATAAGGATGGTTAAATGCTGGAACAGATTTTCCAGAGTGCAGTAGATGCCCCATCTCTGGCAACACTCAAGGCCAGGTTGGATGGGGCTCTGAGTGATGTGGTCTAGTTGAAGATGTCTCCCCTCATGGCAAGGGGTTTGACTAGGTTTGACCTTTAGAGGTCCCTTATTCTGATTCTATGACCCCACCAAGACTTTCAAGTGCAACATTTTCTCCATCTTAAACAATTTGTCCATCTGTTGCTAGCATGCAACCAATGTTAGCTGTTAACCAATAATACAGATGGCTTAAAAATTGAACTATTTTATTCAGGACACAGAGGGGATGGGATAAGAAATAAATACAAAGCTCTGAAATATGATACAAGATCAACATTTATTGTTACTCCACATATAAATGCTTATCTTTATATGAACAATTTTTTCTCTATGGTATATTAGTCAGGAATCCCAGGCTTCCAAAAAAATCTGTATTCTAAAGCTCAAATGGAATATATAAAGTTCTAATATTTTCAGACAAAAACCCTAGAAGAAAATATTAAAACTAACTTGCTCAGTGAAGACATAAAATCCAATTAAGGCACCTGTAACTTGAGTACATGAGGAATGCAGCATCTAAGTAATCTCCCCTTTTTAAACGGTATAATTCAGGGTAAGGATGTATATATGCCAGCTGATACCACAGAGTAAGAGATGCCCCATAAATCATAAAATAGTTACTATTTCTGTACCACTCTAAAGATATCCAGGCTTCCAAACTTAATTTTTAAGGCTCAGGCACACATACAAACCTCCTGCTAAATTATTAAGCTCCATACAAGTCACTGCACAGGCATACAATTATTCATTACCTTTTTCCATTGTCTTCCTTTAAATTAATAAAAATAATGATACAAGACCCAAAACAAACAAGCTGCTCACTAGTTTATTGAGAAAAACAAATAAACTTACACATCTGTTCCACTGCAGGCAGGCGGCTTCATTTGAGGTTAAATACTTGCTACTCAAACTTAATGAGATGATTGTATCTAAGGAAAAGAAGAAAGTAATTACTTTTATTATTTTTTAAACACATTAACTGTCACAGTGGGACATGGGATGTTTCAAATTTCTCTTTAGGCGACAGCTCCAGGAGCTGCACTTACACAACTCTCACCTTTGTTCAAATCTCTAGCCCTCACAACTATCAAGAAAAAACAGACGTTCATTTCTAGAACTCCAAAGCAAAATAAAAATTAAAAACATAATAAAAACCCCTCAGATGATCGCTAAAACAAAGTTTAAAAGTAAAATTTTTGTATTTATTTTAGCACTGCTCCATTTTTTTTATGCTTATGCTGAATGAAACAGTCTACATTACGTGCAAGATTTCAAAGGAGCTTGCTGACACCTTTCCATGCACTACAGCATTCACCTTGTTACACCTTCTCTTCCTAAGCTAAACTGTATATTGCTTATACATTGCACCAACCACATGTATTAATCAACATGCAATAGCATAGAATCAATACAAGATTATCATTCCACATGTATGAGATTGCAAGTGGAGCATATTAGATCACATATTTTGACTTAGCAATTAAAAAGACCAAAGCAGACTATTGCAGGACACATTTTTTGAATTTTGCAACTCCAGTCCCACTGATCTCATCAATATACAGACATGAGAACCATAGTGCAGAGGCCCCAGTACACTGAAAAAAAACCCAACCCAACAAACCAAGAAAACATTTTGCCACCTTAAAAAATCCATAATCTACAAGGTATTCTCTCTTATATTGTAGTGATTACTCTTCTTAATCAGACTGAGATGTTTAACACTATATATATACACACACATGCATATATATACCCACACTTAGCCGTTTTTTTCTTCAGGAAGGAGATCACCTCTCAGAGGGCAAACAGTCCTGATGACTGGTTTAGTGTGCCTTATGAAATGAACTATGTATCACTTCTCTTACTGACATTTTTTACTTTTAAACACTCCTATAGTGCCTCTTAAGCAATTGAAACACCTCCAGAGCTGTGCTGCTGGCTAATTTGACTGTTGAGATACTGTAGCTATCCCTATTACAGCAACATTTAAATAATGTATGCAGAGAGGAAGGTGTCAGCCAAGGAGACACAGACCCACCAGAGGCACGGTGCTCAGTGGAGCAGGTAGGGAACTATCCTCACATGTGGATTAAGCTCCTCAGGCAAAGCAGGGAAGTGAACCTGGCTCTCCCACATTCCTTGCAAGTGCCAGAGCCATCAGACTACAGGCAAAATAAAGTACAAATATGCATCTTTATGCTCCCTGATGTCTTTAAAAAACACCAGAACCCCTCAACCCTTCCATTTCCATTTGCCCCCTCTGATTTGTTAAAAATGACTACAGTTTCAAGCCCAGCCAAACATTTTGTTCAATTCAAACTAATGTTTGGGTCTTCTTGATTGCTTATTTTTGTGAGAAGAGTAACAAAGAAAAAGTAATTTTTGCTGGATCTCAGATTATTTTCTTTAGAGGCAGACACTGATTCAGCATATAGAATTACAGCAACAGGTAAGCAGAATAATTATTGAAAAGCCACTTAACCTATTTGGAGTAAAACTGGCACAAATTCTTCGATCATTGTCACATGAGAGAAACATATTATTAAATATCTTTTCCCATGTATTTTGCAAATAATTGCAAAAAAGTATTGCTAAAATGTTCAGCTGTTAAAAGTTCTATTTTCAGCCTTGATTTTCAAGCTAACGAGTACACCCCAGAACTGGCTTTTATATTAAATACACAGAAAATCTGAACAGTCACTGCAAAAATTATTTTAACGCATCACAGGAAAAACATCTGTAGGACACCAGTGAATGCAAACTAGAAGACAGTGTAAAGAAAAAAAAAAGAAAAAAAAACAAGAAAAAAATCCAACAACCTTTCCCCCAGCTGTAACAAAAACCTAGCAACCTTCTAAACCTTCAGAGAGGGATTGTCCAACCCTACATGTCTTTAAACAACAAAGGAGGAAGGGAAAGAGCTGAGAGATGGAAAGGACACAACTGTGCAGTAATTGCTAAAGAAAGCACACAGGTTGTGAGTTTACATAAAGATTATAGTAATATAATAATATTTCTTATGTCAACATCCATTGAAAACCAGTCTTAAGACTGTAGAAAAGACTCATACCTCACCTTCCAATATGTTGTTCAATATAAAAAAAAAATCACTATTTATCCTGAATTATCACATTTGAATGAAAAGAAGGGCCTTAAAAACCAAGCTATTTCCCTGTTGTTGTATTAACAGCACATCATATCAAGCTCTATCTCATCACAAAAAAAACCAAAAACAACAAAAAAAAACAAACAAAAAAAAAAAAAAACAAAAAACACAAACCCGAAACATAACCACAAACCCAAACCTAAACCAATACTACCACAGTTAAACGATGTATCACACTAATTTAGGACAGAAGTTCCTTTGCTTCAGCAAACAAACAAACACAGAAAGAAACAACAACAACAAAAAAAACCAAACCCAAACCAAATCAAACAAACAAACACACAAAAAGCACCAAAAAATTATGATAAAAGCTTTAGCATTTCTTACTTCTTGACCTGAGTGCTCTAAATTATAGATTTTTGAAAGCTACTGTTAGGCCACAGAAACTACTCATTTTTTTCACTAATTGGTTGAAATGAAACAATTCCATAGTTGTAAATTGACCAATACTGAGAATGCCAATAACAAATACAAAATAAATAGCCAAAGATGTGCAGAAAACAAGGCACATCTGCCATATAAGAAGTCTTTCTTTGTGAAGTCTGTTTTGAAGGTATACAATGCAACAGGTAACATTGTTACATTAACTCATTAATTATATTAACTCATGTTAATACTACTAAAATACAAAGATCATTCCTGCTTCAGGAAAATATGTCAGTCATGATGAGTTAAACACTCTGCTGTATACGGTGCAAAATTCCCTACTAAACTATCTATAATATTCTTTTCTATATAAAACTAAGCCAATATACATGTATCATCGTGTTATTTACATATGGCTGATTATTTTAAGTGTTCATTACAAGGGCAACTCCATAGCAAAACATTCTCACTTTGAAGATGAAACTCTTATAAAATTAAAAGCGAGCTGCAAAAAACCAGGATTTACAAACCCCCCTGTAAATATTCTTCACTGTGAATGGCAATAAAATGCAGCAAGCTGTTGGGAAGTACAACATGTACATTCTTTAAATCAAAGAATGTACATGTTGTACTTCTACTTACTTCTACTTACTTTCCCAGAGGAAAAAAAATCGCTCAGAAGTTAATGTATTTAGGATTCTAAAAACCCAAAGAGAACAAATTCCAAGAAAAAAAGGGAGAAGAAAACAGAGCTCAAAGGCTACTTCCTTCTGCAACACCTAGTTTTTGAAAGTATTCCACTTTAGTGGATGGACAATTTTAAGTAAACATATAACATTCTTTAGCTCTCCTGTATTTTCCAAGGCTGTGTTATAGGTCTTAGCGATGTGCAAATGCTTATTGAAGAAGACCCCCTCTGCACTAACCACCTGTGACACTGGCTGTTCTGCAAACACAGATTCTTGCTCTAGACATTTACTGTCTCAGTATAAAATAAGCCATAGTAAGGGGAAGCAGTAGAGAGAGGGGCTGCAGCAGACAAAGTAACAGAAAGATAGCAAACATTACTCTAAGTTCATCACCTGTCTAGCCTTCTGCTGTTCTATACTTGGCCTCTCACATTATCAATGAGGATGCTGTACCTATTACAATTTTGCCTTATATAGATGTCATGAATGAGTGGTTTGGCTGCTTAAAGAAACACTGTGAAAGGTACTGGCAAAAGCAGGGTTTAATATGGATATATGAAAATGCAACTTTACAGAGTTCAATGGCAAGGTTCACTCTACTACTTACTACACAGACTAAAGCATGCAAAGTAAGATCAAATAAGAAGCAATTTGGAATGATTTACACAAAAGCTGTGAGTGCAAAAGCAGTAAGACTGCAAAGGATATGAGTAGAAAGATAAGAGTGCAGAAGGATTTAGTAGCGCTTAATACCTGAGCACTTTAACATTTACAAAGTGGTTTGACAGTTTTCACGACAACAATAACTTAACTATGGATTCAAAATATTAACATTTGTACCACAATCAATTCCCATACACACAGGAAAACGATGTATACACCCATTTCTATGTACGTACAGGCTAATATGAAAAATTCCCCTCGAATTCACTACAATATGCCAAATCCCTTTGCATTTCCCAACAGGCAATGCTTGCATCTTGAGGAACATGGAGATGGAGGGAGAGGGGCTGACAGTCCTTGAGTACCACAAACTTAAGGGCTTGCGAGCTCTGGGAGGTGCTGGCACAGGCTGCTGCGGTCCAGGCAAGCCCAAACAGTGTCACTTAGGACTGCTGGTTATAGGGTCAGAAGATGACTGACTTTGACCATCAGTTACCTTCCTTCCTGACTGTAAATCAAGCCAGTAAGTAGTAAGCTTTTTTCCCCAAAGTGCAGTAACAATGGTACTGTTCCACTCGGGCTACATCCAGGTAAATGGTTTACCAAGGCTACAAGAGGTAATTGCTTATCCTTTGTTTCCCACCTTTACCACGCCAGAGCTCCTGCTACAGTCAGGGAGTGCCTTGCAGCCCAACTGGGATAGTCAAGGGATGCTTCACCACTCAGCTGGTTTGGTCACGGCTCACCAGGAGCTTCCAAGAAGGTAGGATGGGGGGTGACTTCCAAGTCACAAGGATGGGGGGTGTTACACCACAAGAAGTAAAAGAGTTATTGTTACGTAACAGTACAAATGTTTAGAAAACTTTTCTCTGAGGTGCTTAGTTTAGATACTTCATTTTACTTATTCTCAATCAATTCTTACAATTTGACTCTGGAGAACTCCAATGGAATAAATTCCTCAACATCTGTTAAAGCTGCAAGGTACTAGCAACATAAAGTGCCAAAGCAGACACACATCCAATTGTACAAAAACTGTCAGCACCTTGCCTGTTGGTCTTATACCTAGTGGACAGCACTCAAATTTCCTAAAGTACACAAAAGAATTTATTTTGTTTTGAACTAAATTTTTTCCTCTGCAAAACCAGTCTCCATAGTGAATAATAACTAGAATGCCCCTGCCCAGTATTTGCACAAACACAGGCTTCCTAGTAGCAGCATTGTATCTTGAGGATAGTTGATAAATTCTTCCAGACTTCACTCCCCCCAGTATGTAAGCCACTAATGTCCTCCCAAGGGTGCTCCCCTGCTCTTAAAGTGAAACACTGCATTACTGAAAATAACCTTTAGAAGAAAAGTGCTGTGCTTATGCTCTTGAAAAGCAAAACAGATACACATGTATAGCGGGCCATAAAGACAACAACATGTAAGGAAAGTCTGGAAAGTACATTCATATTATGGGGGCTTGAAATGCTTTCTCTGCTTAGTATTATAGGTGTAGCATGACAGCTCATGCTAAATTACTGAAATTTCTTAAACGACCCCCCCAGAAACAAGACAGGACTGCTTCTAACACATAAGCACTATGGAGAAAGGTCTCTACATTTCAAAGCTTAACTCTACTAAACTTAGCAACGATAAATAGAATCACCATTAATGCAAAAGACGCTTTAACCTTTCAGTACAATAATACATGTTTTTATACTTTTAGCAGGCTGTGTAAGCAGCAGACAACTTTAAGTGTATGGGACACCCTGAGAACTCCAGTAAGTATTCTAACACAAGCACTCTAACATCAGCATCTGTCTGTCTCAGTGTAGATCTAGAATCTACAAAAGACGTTTTTAAGCACAAATTACCACGCCCCAAGCAGAAAAAGAGATCAGCACTACACGAAAGGTAAATTCTGCACTTTTCCGAGACACTATTCTTGAGCGACTCTGCCCAGCAGGGATGGCTGGAACTTCACCGCACACAAGCACAGACGCGGGGCTAACACCGCGGCCGAAGCCGCTGGCGGGCGCCTGTCCACCTCGTGTCTTGTTTCTCGGAGAAGGGAAACGCTTTTTAGGAATTCCCGGGCTTTCCGGTCCCGGCACCCGTCTCGGGAGCCCGTACCCGAGGCGGTCCCCGGTCCCGGGCTCGCACCCTGAGGAGGACGATGGGCTCTCCACGCCGGGGCTGCCTGGGCCATCTTGGGTCGGGATAGCAGCGGCCACATGGTCACCGCTCCCTCCGCGGGCCCGGCTCCTGCGGCCCCGCCAGGTGGGCGCGGGCACTC
>VZRH01001692.1:130124-140230 GCA_013397555.1 Urocynchramus pylzowi | reverse complement strand
CGGGAGGGGGAAGGGGGGGTGCGGGACCAGAGAGCCGTACCGCCCTGCCCGGTGCCCTCCCGGTAGCGGAATAGTGCTACTCACCTCCCCGGGCGGCCGCCGCGGGGGAAACCGGAGGTCGCCGCTGCCGCCGCCCGGCCGGGCCCGAAGGAGTTAAGAGGAAGGGCCGGGCGGGCCCGTCCCATTCANGCGGGGTGCGACGGTCGGGGGCGCAGGGTCTGTTCGCATCCGCGGCTCGGCGGTGCCCCAGGCGGCTCGGGATCCCACACCCGGCACCGGCCTTCTCCGCAAGGGTGCGGCCGCTGGTCGCTGCGCTCCGCTTCGTTCCTGGGGCGGCTGAGGCCGGTGGCTCTGCGGGCGGCGGGCCGGGGTCGGGGCGGTTCCTGCGGTGCTTCAGGCCTGGGGGTAGCTCCAGGGCCGCTGCTGCGCCTTCCCCGGGAGGCCGCGGGCGAGCGCTTCGCATTCCCCATGGGCCGGCCGCGGAGAGGCTTTCCTGGGCATCACTCCTCTGGAGCGGGCACGGACACGCTGTTCCGAGCGCAGCCCTCGCCTTGTCAGGAATTTAGCCTCCATTGTTCGTATCTGCAGTTAAACCCACCTTGATGAGCATACGTGGTCTAACGCACAGCGGGTTTGGTTCTGAGCGCTGCTGTGATGTTCTGAGGCTGCCCCGGGAGGGGCCCTTGGCGTGGCGCTGGAGTCCCCCCTGAGCAGGCATCCCAGGGAAGGATGTTCAGGGCTGAAGGGATGCACTGCGCGGTTCAGGGAAACAGTGGCCGGCTATGTGCTTAAGGTCGTGTTCTGGATAGCGCTCCAACAGCTCCGGTGTTCGGTTGTAGGCCGGTGATTCTCTTCTCCGATTGCGAAACATTAGTTAAGGTTATCAATGGGCTGAGTGATCCAGGCTTTTCAGGTGGGGTGGGCGTGAAGAAGGGTGGTTTGTTGGGTCCTTTTGATGTAAGTAATTTCTTCGAAGAGCTGCATTAGATGTAATCTGCTGTGATTGTGACATTTGTTGTCAAATTCCCAGTGGCAGTCATAGATTTCACTTTCTTTGCCTTAAGTGTTGGTAGTCATAAGTGGTTACCTTTGAGAGTGAAAACAGGAGGAAAGCCTTAAGAATACAGTAAACAGTACTGGTTTGGAAACAACGTTAAGTTTTATATTAAGACAGTATTTAGAGAGACAGTGCTTAAGCAAGTCCTTGCTTTTTGATCTGAGTTATTTTCATCAGTTAATTTTATTTTTCTTTTGTTCATAATTTGAACAGCTTTAGTAAAGAGTGTTTTGGTTGGAATATATGGCATTATATGAAGAGATCAGTTGATAGCTTTTTGATTTGAAATAGTGGAGCTCTTCAACATTCTGCCATATTAGGTGTATGTTTGTATTTAAGTACTGGTATGATGTTCTAAACGGATTCTGCCAGTCAACATACAGTAAATGGTCTGTTGTGGTTAATACTTCTTTGGAAATCTCATGCCAACTTGGTTTTTTTTTTTTATTTTTATTCATACACTACTCAAACTCCCAACAAAATAGTTGTTACGCTGTGTGCAGGCAGTCCTTTGTTCCTTATTACTTTTTAATTTACAGTTTCTTTTTATTGGTAGAGTTCAACTGTATCAGTACATATATATATGTATATACAGACAATATGGTATATATAGTGTATGTATTAGTTACTATAGGTGGCTGAGGCCAAAGTGATTTGAGGTGAAGTTACTTGGACTTGCTCAGTTTCCACTGTTACAAAGTGCAGTTATATGAATAGAACTGCTTAAAATGAAGTTTGATCTTGGCTAGATCTGCCAACTAGACACAGTAATAGAGGTGTGAGAGCTTAGTTAAGAACTCTCTATCACCAGTCTGTTGACAGGGAATTACAGCAGTGGGGATAGCAACACCTGTTACTACTAGTATTGAAATACGTCACCTCATAAAGCATCTTTTAGAGAACCATAAAATTGCAACAGTTGGAATGACATAGTTATGGTTCTAACAATATGGAAGGATTAAATAACAAAATATGTGGCTTTGTTAACTGCCTTTTTTAACAGCTGTGATTTTGGAGAGTTTCACAATTCATAGCTGAAAATTTTACAGTAAATCTAAAAAGACTGGAAATTAATTTTGCACTTTTGCAGTGCATGTTGCTCTTTCTGTAATCACCTCTCTATATCTCTTCATTTTTTCATACATCCTATTCTGAAAGTTTCCTTGAGGGTTAGGGAAGTTGAAATTAATGAAAGGTAATTGTTTCTTTAAATTATCTTTTAGGTGGCTTGAGAACCAATCCGTAATTCTGTATATAATCTACAGGTGTATATCACAGATTGAGTGGAATAACTGAAATTTCTCTCTTGTTGTTGTTTTACAAAAATACACCGGAAACGCAAGAAATCGGGTCTTAAAAATCTGAGCAAAGCTGGATCCAGAATATCTTCTCACAAACAACCAAGTAATGTGATGAATAAAACACAGAGGTGGTGATCTGCTGACAGGCAAAAGAAAGAGTAAGTAACTGCAATTCCTAGAGAGGGCTCCAGACTGCCGGCTTGTGGTGAATGCAGCAGCACTGGTGTGGTGATAGTCTAGAGATACACCTCAGACTGCAATCTTGATGGAAAATGTGTAAGTATGTGAAAGAGCATAGTCATTTAGGAAGACAGATAATTGGGAAAATCTGTAAGGCATCCTGAAGAACCCAAAACTTCCATTATTTAACTTCAGAAGAGTAATTTTTTTCTTTGATTTTTCCTCCATTTATGCATTTACAATCTTGTTATCTGTTTCAGATATTGTGAATAAACATCTTTACTTGCATGGTTAACTGAACCTGGCATGAATTAAAAGTGATATTATATTAAATGAATATAACAAAGTAATTTCTCACTCCAGTCCCTGGAGCAAACTACAAGTATCTGGCTCTCCATTATGTTTTGCAGAATAGTGGAAAGCTAGGAGACCATGCTTCCAAGAAAATTGTTTGGGTGCCCTTGAAAAAAGCTATTGCAGGCTCAGAGAAGAAAGAAACATCACTTATGTAGCTATAAATAAGCATCTCTCTGTCATTCTCAGTACTGGGGTATACCTTGAACTTGGGAGGCTACAGCAAGAGCCCAAGACCAGTTGGAAACTAAATGAAATTCTTATATCCTATCCTACTGTGACAGAACTTAAAGTATGCCTTCAATACACCTCTTTCAATATTATGTTATTAGCCAAATGTAGATGTTTAGTGCTGCAGACAGAGTTTTGTGTTTTGTGGTCCCAGGGTCTCTCCAGTCACTGGGCTGTTCATCCTAATCTAGTTTTATTGCTTCCTTCCTTCCATTTCTTTCTTGGTAGTAAACATAATGTTGATACTGCAGTGATAAATGGATGTAGTCCTGTCTTTCTACATTTGTATACATTTGGAAACACTGAATGTTGGTAATAACAGTGCAGTGAGTAGCATTGACACCATTACCTTGTTTGTTTTATCAAAATTGGGCAGTTAATATTTATCTCCAGACGTGCTCTGGTATGCTTATTTTCACTCAAACCTTTGGTTTCACCTCTAGTAACTTCTGCATCAGTGATGCATTTTCCATATGAAGTCATGAAGACTAAAACTGCATTAAGAGATAACAGTTCTTAAACAAAGCGCAAAGAATTGCAGATTTTTGCATGTACTGAGGTAATACATTTAATAAAATTATCTCCTTTCCTCCTTGTATAGACTCCAGCCTCTTCCAGGAACCTATCCAGGCAATGTCAGCTTAATGATCAAAACCTTAAAATAGAGGTCAAAAGTACTAAATTTGGATGTCCAATTTAGTATCTATCACAGGGGTATGATTTCTAAGAACTTGTAACATAGGAAAGTACTTACATTTAGCATACACTCCCATTTATTTCAGTGGATACTTGGCTCTGCTCATCAGATCCGAGGTGTCAAGGTGGGTGCTCAGGAAATAAGGAATGAGCAATCACACAGTAGTTAGGAGCAAGCATTCACTGCCAAAACCATGGTGCCCTTGTGCATTTATATTAATTACCTCATTTATTACAAACACAACTGTTTAATCTGTGTCATCCTCACTCTGTAGCACATCAGAGGTGTATGTCACTGATTTTTTTGACTTGGATCTGAGCATATAATAGCACATTGAGAGGATTTACTCATACTTGCCCTTTATGTGGAGTGAGCATAGTGCTGGAGTATGTCTTTCAGGAGTGGTCAGTTTGAAGTTCCTATTCTAACATTTCTATTGGGCCTATGGAAATTTTGTCTACATGATGAAGCCATCAGTATCAGAACTGATTTACATATACATGAGTTTGGAAGTTCTCTGTTAGGCAGCATCAGGCCTTGGCTGAGGCAGTACCAAGTCTGGGGACAAACAAAGTTGTGTAGGGTTCATTACTACTTGTTAAAGATACACACGAGTTGGGTTTCTCTGTACAGAGGAAGCTACAGGCCGTGTCAGTTGCTCTTGGTGGTTCAGGCTTTTTTGTGGATGTCATGTGTTGAGTCTTACTTCTGGCTTATTTTTTACTTTATTTTTCCTTCCCAGATTTTGATGTCACCTTCTTGTAGTCCTTCCCCATATAAACGAGGAGGCAAGGTTTTAATTCTGAATGAGTCCATCTATTTTTGGATTTCTTCTGTGACAAATGACTAGGGATTCTAACAGTCAAACTTCCTCCATTGCAAGCCATCTTAATCATCTGCAGACCAGGTTTGTCCTCTAGAATGAATGAGGAAGAGATAGTAAAGTAATTAAGACTGGATTTGGGTCTCATTACTAATTGAGTTTTAACTTAATTATACTAAGGCTGAAGTATTAACTCATTGTAAACATTGGAGATTGTTTCTTAGAGATACATGTTTGTGAGTAAGCCACCTAGGAAAAGAACTTCCCTCAGAGCTTATACCTCACCTCATATTACATTTGCAAGTTTTTAAACTGACACCAGAGGAATTGAGAATAGGGAAGTCAATCTAAGGGTTTCCACAGGTAAAATAAACTTTATGTATAATTAAATGTTATGAAGGCAGTGAGCAGCTTGTCTTTGCTTGGATGAATGCTGTGTAGAGAATCCTTTCCAGTGCATATGAAAGGATCAGGAAGTAGGCAAGAGAGACAGTAACAATGTATTTGCATAATATTGTTTACATGGGTTATGCTAGCTTAAGAAGTTACTTCATTTGTCACAAACTCAGGTATCTTCTGATATCCAAACCTGATCAAGAGAGCAACCACAGAAACTAAAATAAATTGTATTTCTCAAAAATAATTGTGTATCAGATACAGGTATGGAGCACACTTTGTTTTCCCTTTGCTATGGCTGCATTTGACAAAATTGTTCAGTTCAAATAGGTCCTTTTTTTGTATTGTCTTTCTATAAATTCTATCTTCTATTTGCTACTAAGGTTTTCTTAATGTGTCTTGTGAAAAAAGAGGTCAAAATCCAATGTAGATTGTTTAGCCACACTGTTTTGTAATTCTTTGCTGTGCAAGTATGATATTTTTAGAACTTTTTGCATAGCAATCACTGTTTAGTTTTTTGTTTCCTAACCATCACCACTGACATTGTCTTTGCTCATAACTTGGCTCAGTTAGTTATGCTGTGTGAATTGACAGACACTCCAATTCTAAACGTGCAGCTGCTTTTGTAAGCTAAACTAATGATGGCTAATAACTGGGGATGCTGATGGGGCACTCCCCAATCCTGGATTTACTTTACTGCTGCTCTCTTGTGCTGGTAATCATTTTCATCTGATCTTGCAGGGAGGCACTCCTGGGAGCTAAACAGAAAATTGGTGATTTGTTTATGAAGGGGTTTTTCTGATTGTAGTTATACTGTGGCAGGAATAGCTTTCCACAAAGATCTTTGCAGGAGGAGTTACTGTGCAGAATGTAATAAAGGTGCCAAACTGTAAACACTAGGAATTGAATAATTGATACTGAAGAGACAATGACAGAAGAGAAGGGGAATATTGTTCTCTTGATTATTATGGCTCTGTCTACTCTTTTGGAAACAGCAATATCATTGTACATAAGAGTGCCAATAACTCTGTTCCAAGGGTTTGTTCTTGATAAAATAGTCTGTAAAGTAGTAGATGGCAGTTTTGCTGTTTGGCAGACATACAGGTCAGCACACGGGCAAGCTCTGTGCTTGTGTTGCAGCATGTTGTAATTTGGGTGTGGTTTTTTGTTTTGTATTATTGAAGCATAGCTTACATATGTTTTCATGTATATCCTAATTGTGAAGTTTGGTTTTGCATCTTTGCAGTGTCCAGAGGTGTGAGCTCATTCCCCACCTTCCACCATACAACAGTTATGAGCACTTACTGTAGAGAGCATCTTAAAACTGCAAAATCCTAAAGGTACATGATGTTAAAGGATCCAAGATAGTGGGTAAGTAAAGCAGGCAGTAGGTTTCCCTGTCAATTGTGGATCTCAGCAAAGTGCTTGGTGTATCTCTCTGTCAGCAAGTGACAGGATACATGCCTCTTCTTGCAGTAGGTGACCCCCAAGCAGTAGTTCCAACAAATGCTTAAATGGAAATGGGGTAGGGGCCTTTGCATAGCAGCTTTACTACTTGAAGACCACTCTGTCAAATGATCTTCAAGCTTATCTATAGATAACATTCCATAGGACTGCTTAGCAGATGCAGCTCACAAAGGTATTTCTTTGCAAGCACCCTGATCAAGCGTGACTTCTGGTGGAGCTCTGATGATAAAAGGTCTCTGGAGCTTCATCAGTACCATAAAAGGCACAGACACAGCTCCCAGTCTGTTTTTAAACTTGTATTTTGGTGAAGACTGTTTGTTTGGATTGACATGAACTGTTCTGAAGGGTCAGACTGAAGGGTCTTAGCAATTCATAAACAAAGAACCACTTTGGCTGTGAGAACGAGAGCGGTGGTACGTGCAGGAAGTAAGAGCTACTGAGGCTGTAAGAAACAAAAAATCCTTGATTCCATAGCAGTTGGTGAGCATTACATACACCAATATTATTTCATTTTTATTCCCCCTTTTGTCATAATACAGCTGAAACTTCCAGATCAGAGAAGTGAGAAGGAAAATCCAGACAATTCTTCCTACCTACAGAACAAGGAATATATTCAGTAAACAAGTAGGAGTAAAATGGACTAACACTTCTTTTATATGTTTGAAGCCAAAGATTTGATCTTTGTTCTGGGATGGTCATCCAGGACTTTGAACAACATATCACACTCAGTCTAGTAGGACATACCAGTCTTTGCTACAAGATGTCAATGATAACTAGGAGATGGATCAGTGATAATGTGTATTTTTCTGTAAATACAAACATTTGCAAAGATCACCCAGAAGATGCAGAGTGATCCTGCACCACCACCCCACAGACTGAAAATAAACATCTGAAATTTTGTGAGCACGCTGCTGTAATATGTCTGCTGATAAGATTACAGCATCTTTTCCACAGTGAATGCTGTTCTGGCTTCTCTGAGGTTTGGGAACAACCTTTCTTTTGTGAACTTGCCAAGTCATGCCTGCGAGTATTCTACCAGTGCCCCATACCATGACTGATGAAGTGAGTGAGATCTAAAGGCGTTCCTGTGTAGGATGAGAGGACCATGGTAATGTTGTATCTCATAGGTGAGTGTGAAGGTGTAAATTGTGTAATGGAGAAGCCAAGCTTGAAAACTTACTGGTGATGCATTACCTTAAGGCATCATACAGAAGTATCACATGCAAGGTTAGGCAGATTTGTCATCACGACAGGAAGAAGACCCACACGTGTATGTTATGGCAGTCCAAAACCTTTCTGGAAATGCAGATTGTTGCTGGTTCTAAGGAATGTGGAGCGAGTTCCGATTCTTTCTTGTCCCTTCAGCAGCCAGCTGTGGGGGCCAGCAGAGGGATACAAAGTTGCATCCAAAGTAGGTCATTACCTCTGGCAGTATTTAGTGCTGCAGTGAGGCTTGAGTTGACTTTTATTAGTGTGTGAAACAAAAGTGATACACTTTAGAAACATAGAAATGTGTCTCATGGAGTTTGTTTCAGGGAGAAAATAGAGGAGGATGCCGAGGCAGATAAATAGTGATTGTCTTTTCTTACATGATCTTTCTTGCAGTGATTCTGTTGAGAATTTGACAACTAGTGGAGGTGAAAGCTTACCAGCTTTCAGAATATCCTCCTTCTGTGAAGTTTTCCATGAAGAGTGACTCAGCATTGGCAACTTGTTTAACAGTTTGATCCTGCCAGGTAGGGGTATGAGGATTCTGAAAGACTGGGACTGAAGCCCCTTGCACATGTTGAACTGGCGTGAAAAAAGGTGCTGAGGTGTCTGTTGCCATCGAACTAGGGATCAGAGGGCTTCTTATTTTTGGCTTGAAATTGAACCATATGCTAGTAGAATTGTATTCTTTTCAGTAACCACGTCTCACTTGTGAGGTGGAAAAGATGAAGGTAATAGATCTTTGAGGCACATGTGCTGAGGACTGGTCAGATGCCCCAGACAATATTACATACTGTTCTATTTTGAAATACATAAGCTAATATACTAATGCTTAAAATGGAGAAGATGAGCATCCTGCTCTGGTAGCCTGTCATAAGTTCAATGAGAAATTTATTTTGAAGTCTAAGACTCCTAATACAGAGCTTTTTGTTGAGCATGTCCTGATCTTTGTGCCATTGCTTTGAAATACCATATGAAGGAACAACGTGAGGTCTGTGTCCTAGCCTGGATGCTCCAGAGCTAAAACTCCACATACCACCTTCTTAATGAGAGTAATTGGAAGAATCTAGAAGCATGAGTTTAAATTACAGAAAAGAGGTCAAATGGTGCAAATACCAATAAGGAATACCCTGTTATCAAAAGGATGTCTAGGGACTATGGAATGCTGTAGTTCACCTGGCAGAAAAAAGAAACTGGAAAAAAGGCAGACTTGTGGTGTGTCAGACACATTAGAATGTGGACACCATCAAGGTTTCTGTGGAAAACTTGTCTCCACTTCAAAAGTGCTTGTACAGCTGCACAGCAGATACATGTGAATTATCCCTTAAAAGATAAACCAACATATTTTCTTGTCATACTTTTAATAGGTTTTTGACATTATTTCTATTCGTTTTTATACTCTGCACACTAATGTACATGATATGGTATGGATAATGCTCCCTCTTTAATACATTTTTATCACAGGTTGAATTTCAGTGCAACAACACTAACTTTTATCAGTATGTTGTAAGACTTCTGAGACTGGTGGCAGGATCACTAAAACAATTTAACTGGCGAGTAGTTCCTCACAGGCAAGTACACAAATGACCAGATGGCCTCCATAGTTTGTACAAACTTTCTTCGACTGGAAGTTGAAGGTAGTTTGTGTGTCTGAGCCTAAGGATCGATTCCTACACTGAGCGGACTGCTTCAAGTGTTAGCTGCTTTAATAGCTTGTGTTTTGTTCAGAGATCAGTGTGCTAAATGGTCCCTGATGAGGAAAAAAGAATTTGGAAAGTACTTTTCCAAAGAAGTAGCTTTCCACAGGCTAGTTGCTTATACTCTCTGGCCCTTAGTTAACTTTTTACAAGTAATAACAGATGTATCTATTTCTGATTCCCTCATCATACATTGATTGTAGGACCTTCTGGTTTTTGAGACAAGGAAACCTCTTACTGCTACAGAAAACAAAAATGAATTGGTAAGTTATTTTGCAGCAATTTAGCTGAGTGGATGCTAAATGCTGATGGGTAAAAAGAGTCACACCTACTCTCAATCACTTGCTTTTTACTAAATGCTTGCTCTGGATGATCAGCTCAGGCAAGTGTTTGTGTTAGGCTGGGTCAGATAAACGTTGTTTTCTGAGAGTGTGGGTGCAGCTGCCTTGCAGAAAGGTATTGCAGTAAAATCCTCCAGTTCTCGAATATGGCTGTAATGGCTGTCTAAAAATAATACCTAACAAAGAGTGTCTTTTGCAGGAGAAGCCAGAAATAACCTTCTTTTTCTCTGTCAAAATGTAAGGCTATTACCAGTTAATCTACAAGCAGCAGCTTGACCCAGAGACCACGAAAGAGCTGACTTCCAAGCACATTTTCTACGTAAGGAATCTTGAGCTTGGACTTCCCCACCCCC
>VZRH01001692.1:42615-120587 GCA_013397555.1 Urocynchramus pylzowi | reverse complement strand
AAGCCAAAAAACTAGAAGGATTTTGTTTAGACTGCAGGTCCAGAATTTTCAAGTTAGGAAATCCTAACTTTTAGGGCTGTCTTGGCAATCTAAATCTAGCTGCTTCTCTCTGTCAGTTATCTTGCACTGACTCTGCTCAGCTTCTTGTGTGGTTTTGGTGGGTTTTTTTTTAAATCTGGTGTTGCTCATCCTTGTGCTTTATAACTGTTACCTTGTTCAGCAAGCAGGATGGGTACGGGAAGCAGAAGTGTTACAATGTTAGCTGGGAAAACTACATGGTTTCTCTTATTTTTGAGTGCTTGATTCTTTGGTACAAATAGCATTGTTTTTGTGTAACCTCTTGATTTTATGTGTCAAAAGAGGCATTTAAAAAATGTTTGCTTGTTAGCCAGTGCCAATATTCACATCATTTAAAAATGCTGTAAAACTCTACAATATTGTAGCTATATACTTGGAAGGGAATCGAATGTGATATGAAATCCTTAATCTTCAGTATTTTAAAAGTATACACTGAGATACAGTGTAATTTGCTTTATTAAAATGCCACTCCTGCAAGTACTGCTCTATTAAATGGAAGCTGGCATTAAAAGTATATAAATATTTGCTTTCATCTTTAGGTTCTCTTTCTGCAAACATGGTATGTTTGTTATGTTTGAAATTAAGAAAACATTTGAAATGCAATACTTGCATAGAAAGCAAAGAACAAGTTAAAAAGCCCCGATTTTATTAGAAGTAGGAACACTGTATGTTGTTGCATGAGGTATGTTGCATTATTAATATTAAAAGAGAATTATAAGATTGTTATGAAAGTAAGGTAAATGATAACTGACAACTGAGAGCAAAAATTGCTGAGACTGTTACAAAAACATCTTCAGTTCTTCTGACAGATCAGCATTTATGTGCCCCACCTTAACTGATTTCTCTGTGTTGATCTTTGGTTTTATTAGGAGGAATACTGTACCTGGTAGTAAGCTGGATTTCTGTTACTGTATCTCAAGACAAAACCAGTATTTTCTTTTGGTTTATAATTTACCTAGTTGAGCTATCTTGAACTTTCTTACCAAGTAATTAAATGTGGTCTTGTTATCTTAACACAGGAATATTGGTTGTCTCTGAGAAGAAGTATGGACCAGAAAAATAAATAATAAATATACTGCATTTCAACACATTCTGTTTAAGGGGAGAGGAACATTAACAAAACCTTCAAGACTCTGTTAGTCTGCATTCACAAATAATGCTTCTTATTCATATATGTAGCTCATGGATTTCTTTTGGGGATTCTTTAAAATGTTTTTTTAGGGTACTCTGGGGTTTTTTTTAATATGTTCAGAAAGTTTTCAAGGTGGGGGGAAAGAACAAGAAATGTGGCTTAAAATTCAGCATAAAAAAAGCTGTTGAAAAATACTGCTGGGGCCAGCATTGCAAAGAACTTGGAAGCTGAATAAATCTAGACCAATGTATGTTAGCTCTTTATCCTTGAATATACATGTATGTATAATTTACAGAATCGTGGGAAACTGCTTATTTTAATTCCAGGGGAGCCTTGTGACTGTACCTAATACTTGGATCATAGAATCACCTGAGGGGAATGCCAGAAGTCTTCAACTGCTGATGTTTCTTGTCTTGTCACATTGTTTGACTTGGAAACCTTTCTGTTACATGTAGAAACTGCTACTGATGTCATCCTGATCTCTTTGCTTAAATAAAAAAGTAATTTTCCCTAAATTAAAAAAGCTACTGGGGTGTTCACTAGTTTTGCCTCAGTAGTATTTTAAAAAAGTAAAGGTAACTTTAGAGCATTATTTTGAAGCTAGTTCATCTTGACACTGGTTGGCTTGTTAAATAAGGATTAATTAATGTGTTCAAAGAAGTGTAACTTATTTAGTAAATTGTAAAAGTAGATTTTGAGTAAAAATAATATATTTTTTTTCTTTTGTTTATTTTACATGTACAAGGCTAAGAAGCTTAAAACAAATTAATATGTTACCTCTGTAAGGCATATATTAATATTCTATGTGCTTTCTAAGGGTTTTGGTCCAAAATTATTATATATGTGATAATGCAGTTTTGAAGACCAAGATTTATGTGATTTATTTTTTCAGAACTTCTGAGTTTCACCAGTTATGTGAACTTCCATTCAATTTTTTTTTTTTTTTTTGGCAAATGGAGGATGTTGTGATTTGTGCCATAGCAAAACATCTAAAGAATGCATTGTCTGAAGAACTGTCTCCTGGCAGGCTTTTTTATTCAATGATCAAGTTACAGAGTGCACAAAAAATTAGAAGATAAATTAAAAAGATAAAGATTAGAAGACAAATACTGAGCTTTCTTCTTATTACAGATCAAAATGAGATTTTTGATTAATACATGTGATGTGAATTTAGCCTTTTGATACAAGATTTCAAAATCATGTGTAGTCATTATATATGTATAGGAACTGGCAGAGGTAAATCTGCGCATATGATTTTTCTGAGAAGAGATTTTTCCAGTGTGACAGGTCAGGGGGTTTTCATTGTTTGAGTTGGGTTTGGTTTTGATTTTTTATTTTATTTATTGGGTTTCTTTCCTTATCCAAAGTTTTGGAATATCACAAACTCTAGTTGTTAGAATAGGAAGAAGATAACAGAATTTACTGAAATAACAATGTTTTCTTACCTCTTCAGTTCACTGTTCTACTTTTCCTGTCCAAGCAAAATTTTAAAGCTGCTTGCTCAAAGAGAAAAATAGAGGGTTCACAGTCATGTAAGCAAGACAAAGTGCTTCCTACATGTGCATTCAAATCAAATACTATTTAAATACCAATAAATGTTGAATAAAGAATAGGAACCTGGAGAGACTTTCAGGCTTCAGAAGATGTATGTATCAGTAGATTAGAGGCAAATTCAGTATCTAGACTTCTAAAACTTAACAGTCCAAAAGGAATAAAACCTGCAAAGTAGTTCTAATTAAGGAAATGTGTATTTGTTGCATGTGGATTCTGCAGACTTGTGTTGCAGAGGTTTAAATGAAATCTTTTTCAGTCTTTCCAGGATTTGATATGCACTCTGTTATGCATCTTGCTTACTTCTGCTTGGTATTAAAGGAATGTTAAACTTTTTCAAAAGGAAATAAAGACATGCAGATGGATTCTAATTTTTATATAGTTATTCATTTGCCTGTGTTGTCTTTCAAGTTGGTCAGAACAGTTTGAGGGCTTTTTTATTTTTAAGTTAATAAGTCATATAGTAAGTTTTATCTTTTATTGAGGAATAGAATAACAAAGTTATGTTTTTTCACTGTTTAAAATAAAAGTGTATTGAAAGAAAAGTTTTACAAGCACTTTCATAAGCAGCTGCTGCCAAAGGTGTCTATGAGGAGAGTAGAGTTTCATCTGTCCAGATGGGATTCTGATCTTCAAAAACTGAAGTTTTTAGATATGGAGCTAGGAGGAATAGTTGGTAAAGCTCCAGAATTAATTCCAATTCCCCAAATAAATTCTTCCATAGCTTTTTATTCTAGTTTTATGCTAATTGTCTTCCAGTGAGTGTCATTGGAATTACTACAATTATCTGTAGGGAAGTTTCAGTATATTTTGTGGAACTTAGCTGAACAAGGCTTGAAAATTCAAGTGTTCTGGAAACTCAGTTTATTTTGTTGCAACTTGTTCAATGAATTTTTTTTTTGCATTTTGTTCTGACAGGTTTTAAAATGTATCTGCAATATCTGTGTGGGAAAATAAGGGTCTTTTATTTGCTCTGTAAAGTGGAACATAATTTGATTGTTAATGGGTATTAGCATAGGTCAAGAGAAAGTGGTATGTTAGTGATACTGAATAAAATTTTAGAGGATATAATGCAGTTTTCCTGTGTTGTGTGTACCTTTAGTAGTGCTGTGCTGGATAAAGGACAATGCAAAATAACAAACTGATAAAACTGAAGACTGAGGACAGGTATGGTAATTAAAATATTAGGGTTCATTCATGTTCAGAAATTGCTTAGTTTTAATGGATATTTGATCTTCTTTTGGGTGTTAGATTAATACAGATTTTCATATTGAGTTCCTTGTTCTTGAGTTACTATAGTAATGTTGTCAAAATCACATACTTGCTCAAGAAAACGTTTTCTCCAGTTTATATTTCAAAAACTTAAGAATCTTGAGATATTGTAATACCAAAATAATACCTGTGGAATTAAAAAGCATGTATGGTCTGTGCAGTGGTTAGTAAAGATTGATAAAAAAGTGGCTGTTTATCTCTCATTGACTTTCTGAGGTTAAACTGCCACACCGTTGGTTACCAAAAATACTGGTTTCACTTTTCCCTGTAACCAGTTGCCATAGTTGCCACAGTGATATGTAACTGAAACTGGGAAAGGAAGTCATGAGTCAAAGAAGGCAGCAGTGAGATTTACTAATATGTTAAAAGCTCATCTTTTACATTGACAAAATTTATTTTATGTGTTTCTGTAAAAGGTGAGGAAACAAGGACTGAGTAACACAGCTCTCTGAATGCATTGACCAGTGCATTAAGTGTGTGTTATCCTTTACAGGGTAGATGATCCATCAAATGTCTCCATGTGAGGAGACTGTAGGTGCTATTTCAAAGGTTCAGTTCAAAAGGGACCTTTGCCTGTTTAAAGGCAAGCAGGGAATTGTATGATATCTCTATTTGTAGTGCACATCAGTGTTTTGCAGGGCTGGGGCTGGGGAAAGGAAGTAGTTCTGGCTCACTCAGTTGGCTGTGGCACAATTAAAACAGTTCTGAAAAATGTTTTTGTCATCTGTGTAGTTTTGGCATGTAGCTCTAAAAAACCAAAACCAATAATCAGTATGACTGCTAGTGCTAAAACATCAAAAAGGCTGCAGTGATCAGCAGCTTGAAACCTAACGCTTCTTTTATGAGACCAGCTAGATAGCAGCAGCAACCACTCAATATCATTGGAACACAGTCACCTTTTTAAGAATTTTCAAGTTCCTCTATCAATGTTCTTTGTTTTAAATAACTGGTAAGTTGAGGGAACATGATGGGTTTTTTTCTCACAGTAGTTGATATGCTTGACTTGCCTTTAGAAAATAATACAGAAAACTGTTCTTTTTTGATGTGCTTATACTGGAAAAAGTTCTAGTGTGGACAGATGCCTTAGCAAAAAAATGCCTTTGCTGAGGTGTTTTCTGTAGTTCTGGGAGGTGCCCCAAGTTCTCTAAGCCTTGCCTCTGTGTTGGGGATTTATCAGTGTAGCAATTAATCCTGTCATGTCCCAGTCAGATCCTGGGTTGCAAAATGATGAAGTTTTTAAACAGCTTTTCCTTGCCTAGCCCAAATACATGCCTTTTTTTTATTCTTCGGGTTTTTTCTTTTACATCTTTGTTGGGAAAAAAAAAGGGAAGTAGAATGTATGGAAAATTCATTTAGGTGGCGGGAGCCACCTTATGAGTACTCAGTCTGTATATCTTACAGGGTTCTACAGCAACGTTGTCTCATTTCCCCAAAATAGTTGTATTGCCCATCAAAATTTAGGGTGCTTGGGACAGTAAAAGTCTGTCTGGAAGGATTAGACTAAGCAAAAGGATGGTTGAAGAGCTGTGATATAGGTAGTGGGTAGTTAGAGTCTAACAGCAGATGTAACATCCTCCTAGCACTAAGTTCATAGTGTAGAGGCTCTGTAGATACCTGCCACATGAAGAGTTTGAGAGCTCTGTATTTTGACAAGTATATAGCTGCTACTCATGTGTGTTTTTTAAATGAAATACTTGGTTTAATTTAGAGGGGAAGGCAGAGATGAGGCATTTCCAACTACTTTTAAAGTAGTCTCTGCACTCCAAATTACCTTCTGTCTATTTATATTTTGAAAGTTGGAGAGTGTCTTCTGTGAACATCTTTCTTAAGCTTCTTTTAGCATTCTGCTATTATAATTATATATTAATAAAATGTTTTGTTATGTGAATTGGCAAATGTACTTAAAGCTGTAGTTAAAGATGTTTGCCTGGTCTTGCCACATCTGATGGGCATGAAGCCAAGGCACCTTTCTTCATGTTATGATTCTCTGATCTTTCCAAATAGTTGTGTATTTGGCTGTGGTTTTTTGACTTGGTTCAGCAGGTTTTACTGTTTCTAGGAGATTTGTGAAAGCAATTATTTGACTTTGATTGCATTCTATAATTAATTGTAATTATGTTGTTTGAAGTTTAGTAGGGTCACATCTGTTCTGCATTGAGTAAATCTTTGTGGAGCCTTCCAGTGAAAGATGTGCAAGACAGTCTGAAGTCCATCTGCAGACCTAAGCTTTAAATTAAGCTAGAATTTTTCAAGAATGCCTAACTAGCTTAGTTATTAATTAAAAAAACAATGTCATTGACAAACCAAAGGACACAATTGCACTGTACTTTAAAGAAAATCTGGGTTTGTTCTGCCTTTACCTGGTGATGACTGAAAACTTTAGCTATAGGTAGTAGCACTGAATAGACCTATTGCACCTTATCTTCTACACAGTCCAAAAAACCCTAGGAATAGATGACCTTTGAATTCAAAGTATGCTCACTTGTATGTTAGTCTGAAAAATATTCAGTTTTCCCAGATATTCTTAAAAAACATTTTACCCAAGTCTTACTTTTAACTTTACATTTTCTTTAGGTGTTTTGACTATTTAGCTTTTATTACTTACCTGCAAAACTGCTTTCTTCCTAATACAAAAAGGGGAAAAGTAGAAAAACATTAGCATATATAAAAAAACATTAGCATATATATAAAACATATGTATACCATCATGATTCTTGTTTAAATGTCTCACTGCTCTACAAATCATACACTTCTTGAGTTGATATTTGCTTGGTTTATTATTAAATCTTGGAGAATATGTGATGAACCCTCTACTGTCAATTGTAGAGTTTTGCTATAGGTAGTAGTAATATTCTGAGTGAAGAATTAACAGATTTCTTTTTTCTTTTACCTTGTTACTATCCTTTCTGTAACTGTTTTACATCCAGCTCTCTTTCCAGCTCACCCCTGCCCCCAGATGAAGAAACCATCTCTTGCAATACAGGGTGTTGGTAGCTTGGGGCACCTTGCGTTAATTTTACGAGGGCTGCCACCAGTTACAAATACCAGCATTAACATACTGAGAGAAAATATTTTCATTCTATAACTATTAGCTTTTTCTATTTTGCTGTAATTTCAAGTTATTGTAGGCAAAAACAGCTGAAGATTTGTTTCAGATAAGCTTTCTTTTTAATGTTTTCAGAAGCCAGTGTCTTGTTTGAGATTTGGTCATCTATCTAACATGTCATTATTTGAAAAATAGGAATCAGTATTGTTGTGTGTGATGTTTATAAAGCACTTTCTTTGAGTATTTGTAAAAAAGTATGTGCATAGAGGATTTACATTTGTTAAAAAGCAACTTTGGAGAAAATACTGATTTATTTTGATCGAAATTTCAACTGTTTACATCGTCCTTACGTCTTTTCTCTTTGGTTATTTTCTTGTACATGTGGGGTAAAATAATAATTGTTCCTGTGTTTTGTATTTTTTGTTTGGTTTATTTGTCAGAAATTTAATATTAATAGAGTAATACAAGGCTTTCATTGCATGTTTTTATGGGAGGAGTCTGAAGATGTATTGTCTGTAAAATAAACTACTAATCTTCTCCAGATGGCAACAAATGATCTGATGATTTTCATAGTGATTTGGAGCTTTTTATCTGATTTCATTTTCATAGGAAAATCATTCTATGTGAAATGCACATAAAGCTTTATTCTCAGCCCTAATCTGGGATTGCTCTTCCAATAATGATTACAAAAAAATTGATTCCCTTTAGCTATATAAAGCCTGTTAATGTATTTGGTAGAACACTACTTTGGTAGTGTCAAGCAGATGTATTTGGTTGTACTGCTCAGAAGTAATTGTACTGGAAGGGATCTTACTGAAAGAAGTTAGTAACATAGTGATTACTTCTGATTTTACAGTATACATTCATATATATATGTGATGTTTAACTTCCAGAGATTAATGTTTTTTGTGCTTTGCTGTGAAAAATACAATATCAGTTTTTCCATGTTTTAGATTAAATAAGATTATGAATCAGGTGGCCATTCAGCGAAAGAAGCATTTTGTTGAACGAGTGCACAGTTACTGGTTGCTTAAAAGACTGTCTAGGAATGGTGTTCCACTCTTGAGAAGGCTGCAATCCAGTTTACAGTCACAAAGAAACACACAACAGGTATGTGACATACTTTTTACTTATAAGAAGAAATTGGAAATTTTCTATTTTATTGAGTTAAAAATAAACTAGGACGCCTAGCACAAAGTAAAAACTTTTTTTTACACAAGACTGAATAAATTCTTTACTATATTCTGAAGTGATATTACCTATTTTGGCAGTTGGGAATTATCTAATACTTTCTAATATGTGAGATGTAAAAAAAAATTGTGCAGCTTTTTCTTCTGTTTTGCTTAAATGTTTCACAAAAATACTATCATCACAAATATAATGCCATTATTATTTGATAAGTGTTGTAGTTTTTTGGAACTCATTCTTCAATGTACTTTCAGATAAAAAATAAAAGTTATTTTAAATTCATCAAAAGATGCAAAGCAGATGTCTTATTTGACACTTGAAAAAAATGTGGATTTTAATGGGGTAAAGGGTTAGACAGCTAGTTTACAATTTTCAAATTCAGGTCTGTATTGCCTACCTTGTTTGGTAATAACAAAATGGAAGTTGTTAATGAAGTTCAAAGTCCTCTTTCAGCTTCTGGTTTTGCTTTTGACTCAGTTAAGTGGGATTGTAGACAAGCATAAGTTTAGTTGTACACTCCTATGAATAAGTTGCTGAAAAACATCAAAACAGCAACTCCAGGTGGTCTGTTTTGGTTTCAAGTTAGTGGATAGCTTCAAAAATAATTAAAACTTCTGAATTGCATGGATCCATGCATGTAGACTTTGAAATGCTGTGAAGCATTATGGTGTGGAAATTTTTACTGCATCCGAGTTACCTTTTTAATGGAATGGAATGTGTAGGTGGGTGTGTTCTTTCCATTCTCCTGGCACTTGACTTCCTGTAAAATGGCTTCTAAAAATCTAGGAATTAATTTTATAATAATTTACTCATATTAAATTGAATTTTTTCCCCCTCTGAAGTGGAAGTGTTATTTTTGTTAGAATTGTATTTCTGTTTGCTGATTAAGTCATTGATTGATGTAGTCATAAAAAATACCATGGTCAACACTGCTTCCTAATTATTTGATCTGTCACGTTTTTGTGTGTTTATTTTTTTAGCTTCTCTTGTGGAAAAGCTAATTAATAATTTCCAGAATAATTGAGATTGGAAAGGACCTCTGGAGGTCATCTGATAAAACCCCACTGCTCAAGCAGGGCTACTTAGAACAGGTTGTCCAGCACCATGTCCAGTTGGCTTTTGAGTTATCTCCAAGCGTGGAAAGTCCACAACCTCTCTGGGCAGCTGTGCCAGTGCTTGGTCACCCTTACAGTTTAGGAAAAAAAACAGGAGTCTTCTGATGTCTGTTCTTACTTTTTGCCCATTGTCTCTTGTATTGTCACTGGGCACCACTGAGTGGAGCCTGGCTCCATCTTCTTGCCTCCTCCCTTCAGGTATTTGTGTGTATTGGTGAGATTTCTGCCCCTGAGCCTTTTCTCCTCCAGACTAAACACAAAGCTCTCTCAGTCTTTCCTCATAGCTGAGATTCTCAAATTCCATTTATGTGGACTCCTTTTAGGTGAACTTTGAATATAAATCAACCACTTGTTTATCTTGTTTTTATTGTTTCTATATTACTCCATTTTGAAGTTTGATTAGTATTTTACTTCTGCATGAGAGGTTCTGAAGAGTGATACCTGGCAGTGTACCTAATTAGTGTTATGTAATAATAGTTGAAATTAATTTTTTCAGACAATAAACTTATTTTTAAATGAGCTTGAGTCCTTATAAAATACTAAAGGCAAGCACAGAAGTGTGGTGCTGTTGTGGCAGTATAGAACTAGAATTTTTTGTTATTGTCCAAAAAATTACATGAGACAGTTTTCTTCTGGGATTGCATGATAAGGGTGCAACATTTCTATATATTTAAATAATGACTATCACAACAAAATTCTTATTGTAATTGATGTTTTATTAAAATAAAATAGGCCTTTGATATGAGCATTTTAAAATTCAATTGCCTGTTTACACTTTGGTACAAACAGTAGTTCTTTATTTTCTTTTCTAATTTGAGAATTATTCTTAAATAAGGAAATAATATATTCTAAATAAATTGGAAACTATTTATATTGGTCTGTTGAAAAGTTTGTTCTTTTGAAAAGTAAAATCTAGTTTCAAGGTAAGCTGAGTATTAAATGACATTGTTGATGAAAAATGTGTAGTTAGTGCTTTTCAGTGAGTAGCAAGTGTCCTGTGTATGACATCGTGTCTTTTCCAGAGCACTTTCAATAGGTATGTATCAAAGCAGTCATATCTGCAAGGCAATTAATGTATTTTGTTACTCCCAAGTATAAACCAATTTGTAATCAAGACAATAAACAGCAATGGCATAGCTGTTGTGAGAACACCTTAAAAATTTTTAGATAGGCATAATTATTTTGTTCATTTCAGTCCAGATGGGAAAATTCTTATTATTTTATGTGAGGGGTCAGAATATCAAGAAACCTACATAGATTTTTCAGTTAATCAAATAAAAACAGTAATGTAATAAGATTCAGGGTTTGTTTTTTTTTTTTCTTTTGAATTGTTATTTAAACAGAAGTGTTATAATGACAAACCAAAACCCTGAAAATGGTTTCAGGATGCATGTAGAAAGTGGTTTTGATCCCTCTCTGTTTGGTTACTAGAACAAATTTGGCAAAGAGAGAGGTCTTCATGATCTAGACTTACTTCCTTATAAATGTGTTTCGGAGTTCAGTTATAGTATGGTTTTGAAGAGGTAAGAGTCCTAAACCAGGCTAAAAGACCTGGACTGCCTCACCATTTGCAGGAACAAGGAGCTCTGTAAGAGAATGAATACTCTCACTTCTCCCTCCACCTAGAGAAATTAAGGAAAGGTATTGGAATACTCTAATAGATTTACATCCTCATTATTTTAGTTTTTTCCCCTGAACTTTAAGAAGGCTTGAATGAAAATAAGGCATGAAATGTAGATGTAGAAGCTTGCTGCTGCTGTAGTGATGTTAGTTTAAAGCCACTGTTAGAAGAAATAAAAGAGAAGGCACTGATGACTTAAGGTCACACCTGCACTGAAGATTTTATTAAGAACACAAGTTGCAACCACTAAATGGTTTTGTCTGATTGCCATACAAATCCAGCAGAGCATGCTAATAAAATTAATTGTATTGTTCAAGGTCCAGTTTCATCACTGTCATTCTCTTTTTGTTTGTATCATGTTAAGTTACAGTCTCTCTAAGGAGTGAGGCTGTTCTCACACATTCACATCCAGCATAAGGAAGGATATGGTGCTACACTGACAGTATTCCTGCTGGTATGGACACACTGGTAGCATACTAATGGTGAAATGAATTCTCAGCTGCTGCATATTCTTTGTGTAGACTTAAAAATGTTTTCCTCTTCCCTCAGTATTAACAAATAGGTAATATTCTAGGTAATACTTAATATTTATTCTAGGTAATACTTAATACTAGGTAATATTTCTAGGTAATACTATGTTCAGTAAGAACTAAGTCCATTGGAAAATCATAGTCTCACAGAATAGTTTGGAGTGGAAGGGTCCTTAAAGATCATCTAGTTCTCACCCTGCTGCCATGGGCAGGGACAGCTTCCACTAGACCAGGTTACTCAATGCCCTACCCAAGCTAACCTTGAACACTGTCAGGAATGGGCCATTAACAGCTTCTCTGGGCAACCTGTTCCAGTGTCTCACCACCCTCACAGTCAAGAATTTCTTCCTGATAGCTAATCTAAATTTCCATTCTTTCAGTTTTTACTCATTGCTCCTTGTCCTATCAGTACAGTTCCTGATGAAGAGTCCCTCTCCAAATGAGAATTTCTTTATAAATTTTTCTTGTGTCATCAGCCAAATGAAATTTGGTGACTGTCAGGACAGTTGTAGAAAGAAGGAAGAGGAACTTTCCTACCAGAAAGTTAATAGAAACTTGCTATGTCAGAAAGCTAAAAATTTTGAAAGGAACTCTTTGTATCTTAAGTTTTTACTGGTTGGTTGTTGGAAACCAGTGCATAATGCTCTCTTCAACCTTTGCTTGAATCTTTTAATCTAATTAAGGTATATGTTGTATGTCAGATAATAAATATGTTAGGGCAAAGGAGGGTTATCTTAGCTATTAAGCTGTAAACTGTCTGCCAACATTACTTTGCACAAAAGTGTCAAAAAATTGGAGGCTTGCTATTAATCTCCAAGCCAGAGATTATACAGACAGAGATACATTCAGAAAGGTAGTGTATGTGTGCAGAAAAAAAAGGGAGGCAGGGTGCTCTTGATATTTTGGGTCACATCTGCAGATTGACAAGTATGTGCCTATTATATGGAATGAAATTGGTAAAACAACTGATTGAGGTAAAAGATTTTTATTTTATTTGAGTGCAACTGCACCTTGAGATTCAGCCAAGTACTTAAGTGTCAAATAAACTACCCTAAGGCCTTCTGTAACATTATTTTTTCTTGCTGTATTTAAGTTTCCTCACCCACTCTAGAACTAGTACGCTTTGTTGACTTAGCTTTCATCAGGCTCGGTTCCCCAATTTCTTAAATTATGCAGTTAAATAGGGCAAAAGAGCAGGCTCTGAATATTTGCAAGCAAAGGGAGGACAAGCCTTCTGCTCCTGGCAGTTTAATTTTGGTTCTGACAAACAGCAGAACTGAAAAAATTGTACAACTAAGAGTAGGGTTGCATTTCCACACATGAGGTTTGTACTCAGAGATGAAGGGTTTAGGAGAGTAGCAGTTAGTGGCAGTGTAGACTTCCTATTTCAGTGAGTCTCCTCAGAATTTTAAGGAATTGAAAATTATTGAAAATAATAAAATTCTTACCTGTCAGAATTTACTTTGAACTATTCTGACCCCAGTAGTTATATTATCTGGTGTCTCTGTAAATATTTAACTCTTTAAAAGAAATTACAACTGTCAATTGTAATGGTCATTGGGAAAGAGAAATAGAAGTTTCTAGCTCCAGTTTTTTGTTGTTTTTCTTTTTGGTTTTTTTTTTTTTTTTTGTCTTAATGAAAAGAGGAACAAACTGTTATTTCCACATTGCTATATTCTAGTGCAGAAATAGGTGATATTTTAAGTATTTTCAACTTCAGTGATGTCATAGATTTGAATAAAACTAAGTTTTACCTTTAAAAAGTATATGAAGCAATAAAATAGAATGCAGATGATCGAATTATAGCACTGGCAAATCTATTAGATAATGGTTTTAAGCTTCCATTTTTTGTAATTCCATTTTTCGAACCAACTATCTGAAAAAATGCACAAGCTTCCTTTAGAGGACCTATGGTACTTCTAAATTATTCTTCTCTTAAGGAATTTAGGGCTTGTGGTGTAATTTGTAATGTTGTTTGTTGTTAATCTCCTTAGCCACTTTCCTTTAGTTCTCTGTCTTCTATATATAAAAGCTAATGGAATTTACTGTTTTTGTTTTAGGTTTTAGAATACCCTCCAAGATTACTTAAGTGTATATTGCATTATGCTAGTTATGGGCAAGCATGCAAAGTTTTGGATATCTCTCAGAGATGCTTTTATAAAATATTAGTTTTTCAAATGCAATAATTTTCCAATGCAGATGTTTCTTTTGTATAATTGGTACTAATATCAGGAATTCAGTTTCTTTATGGCCTCATTTCTGATGAATTACCAATACCATTTGAATCCTGTAAGTAGTATTCTAGTATCCTCCCTTTTCCTTATGAAAAATCGTAAAGGCAGACAAACACTCTGGGTTTTGTATGTACAAATTAATCTAAATACTACAAGTGTTTAAACATTACTTACTCTGAAAAATGTGTAAATTAAATTCTTTCATCCATTTTCCAAAAGGATGTATTGCTGCATTATTCACCTGCAATACCATTTGAAGTTACTATATTATCTAATAAACAGCTTTTCATTTCCTGTCCTTACAAGCCATAATTATTTTGTTTTGTTACAAGTGTGTCCTAGTTCTGTTGGGTGTGAGGGAGGTGGACTGTGTTGACCACATGAGTAATTTGTTTCTGCCAGGCTGGAGCTTTTGAAGAAACTGGTGGTATTCACCTGTTTTGGATTTTGATGCGAAAATTCTGTATTGTATTTTGCAGCTTGTTGTATTTATCAGTTGCTGTTTGCTGTGTTGCTTCTTCTGATGCCAATAGCCATTGCCATAGGATTGCTTTCTAGTTTGGATTTTATTTTCAGTTAGACCCTCCAGTTACTCTGAAAGATACCCTGACCACAGGTATCTTCTGTTGTTGCAACATGAAGCTTATGTGCAAGTGCCATAACTATAAGACAGTCATTTCTCCTTTTATGTGCATACGTTTTGTAGTTGCATAGAACTATCTTATAAAAAGAGGTATGCATTTTTCTTTTCATGAAAATATTTTGATTTTTTTCTTAGAGAGAAGATGATGAAGAAATGCAAGCCTTAAAAGAAAAATTGAAGTACTGGCAAAGGCTGCGCCATGATCTTGAAAGAGCACGTTTATTGATAGAACTTATACGTAAGCGTGAAAAATTAAAAAGAGAACAGGTAAATGTAGCACCTTTTAATTTGGTGAAACTTTTCTGAAGGAAAGACGATTTAAGTATTCTCACAGTTTTTTCAGTAGAAGGACAACTGTATTTTAATCCTCACATAGAGTCAAGTAACGTATGTGCATGCTGTGCACTCAGACTATTTAAAATGTATAAAATTTTCATAGAATCATATGATGGCTTGGGTTGAAAGGAACATTAAGGATTGTATAGTTCAATTCCTCTTCAATAAATAGGAATGCCTTCAACTAGATCAGGTTGTTCAAAGCTCCATCCAATCTAACCTTTAATTTTTCCAGGAATAAAGCATCTACCACCTGTCTGAGCAACCTGTTGTTCCAATGCTTCACCCTCATTGTAAAAAATTTCTTCCTTATATGTAGTCTGAATCTACCCTCTTTTAGTTTAAAACTGTTACCCCTTGTCCTGTCACTACAGGCCCTAATAATCAGTTTGTCCCCATCTTTCTTACAAACCTCCTTTAAGTACTGAGAGGCTGCATTAAAGTCTCATTTGGGCCCTCTCTTCTCCAGGATGAACAACCCCATTTCTCTCAGCCTTTTTTCAGAGGAGAGCTCCAGTTTGATGATGTTTGTGGCCCTCCTCTGGACTCCCTCCAACAGCTTTATGCCTTATGATGGGGGCTGCAGAGCTGGATGCAGCAGTCCAGGTGGGGCCAAACAAGGGCAGAGTAGAGGGACAGAATCACCTGTTGGCCACACTTCTTTTTATACAGCCCTGGGTGCAGTTGACTTTCTGGGCTGCAAGCGTACTCTACCAGCTCATAATGAGGTTTTCATCCACCAGTACTCTCAAGTTCTTGACAGGGCTGGAACTATTCATCCCTCAGCTGGTAGTGATACCTGGGGTTGCCACAACCCAGGTGCAGGAGGACCTGGAACTCGACCTTGTTGAACCCCCTGAGATTCCCATGGGGCTCACTTCTTGAGTTTGTCTGTGTCTGGATGGGATCCTGTCCTTCGGGTGTGTCAACTGCACAGTTCATCTTGGTGTCATCTGCAGATCTGTTGAGGGTGCACTTGATCCTTTGGTCCTATGTCATTGATAAAAACACTAACTACTACTGGTCCCAGTACAGACCCCTGAGGGACACCACTCATTACTGATCTTCATCCAGAGACCAAGCCATTGATCACTGCTCTCTGGATGCAGCCATCCAGCCAATTCCTCACCTATGGAGCAGTCTACCCATTGAATCCATCTCTCTTCAGTTTAGAGAGAAGGATGTTGTTGGGGACCATGTCAGAGCCCTTAGAGAAGTCCAGATAGATGACATCTTCCCTTGTCTGCTTAAAAGAGTTACTCCATCATAGAAGGCCATTAGGTTGGTTAGACCACTAGGTTGGTTAGGCGGAACTTGCCCTTGGTAAGGCTGTGCTGGCTGTCCTGAATCATCTCCTTGTGCCCCACATGGAAGCTTTGCTTTGTGAAGTTATCCATAATGCACTCCAGGAGTCTCCTACAGCTCGTCATGCTACTTTTCCAGATGTTGGACAGGTTGAAGTCCCCAGCAGGACAGCAGCCTGCAAAAGCACTGCCTGTCTGTAGCTGGAGCAAGAAGGCTTTGTCAGTGGGCTTCCTTAGATCTGAAATAAATACCAACCACAGGGTTCCTTCTCTCACCTTGGTGCCTAAGCTTTCTACCTGCTCGTGGCTTTCCTTGAGACAACTCTTCTCAATATATTCATTTCTCAATGTAGAAGGCAACCCCACTGCCCCTTGGTGTGCTCTTGGCCCTTCTGACCATCCATAGTCACACTTCAGTCGTGGGATTCATCCCACTAAATTTCAGTAATGGAAATTAGGGTGTAGCTCTTTACCAGCACTGTGACCTCAGCTCCTTTTGTTGTTGCCCATGCTGTGTGCATTGGTATAGAAAAATTATTTAAGAGGACATTCTCTTAGACTTGGAAAAAAGATTGCTTTCTGAAGAACTGTAGAAGATTTGATCTATTCAGGTTTTCTCAATACATGTCCATATACTTAATAGCACTTTTATCCTTCTGTCACAAAAAAAGCAAAAATAGAAGCTGCATCTGAAGTCCCATGGCATTCTACAGTAAGCATTGCCAGGAAAAGAGATTTGAGGAAGTGATAATGCAGAAAGATAAAATTTTACGTGAAAACTGTGAACGCAAAATGTTTGCACTTAGGAGTTTTTAATGATCCTTATTTGTAAAAACACCATTTAATTTTTACTTTTGCAAATTGTGAACATTCATTGCAAGCTAATATAATTTGTCCTCCTGGAGTGTTTTCTGGAATTCTATACATCATTCACGGTTATTCATGTATCACTTGCTTTACACATGTATTTATATGCATGTACTTTATGTATGTTTGTTTGCTTATACTTTATTTACATGTATATGTTATATATATATGTACACATACCTTTAATCTTTCATCAGGAATTTACTTTAGCCATAGCAAGACTGTTTCATTGTTGTTAACTCTTAAAACAGCTTGAAAATTAAGATACAGAGGAATTGAAATAGTGTCAAAAATAAAAAATTTTCTGAAGGATATTGAAGTATTTGAAGATGTTGATTCTGTTTCTTGAAATAATTTTCTTGGAATTTATGTAGAACATTGTCTTTCCAATTGCTCTTTGTTTTGGTCTTACATAGCCTGTAAATCAGATTCTCTTTTTAAACTTCGAACATAGCAGTACAACTGAAATTTAATTTGAAACATTACCTTTAAATTCTGACTATTTTCACATTGTTGGTGAATTGTGAAGCTGTTATTATATAGAATCTTTAAAATATATATATTTAGAAGTGGATCAGAATTCTTACATATAAAATACAAATTTGAGTTCTGGGAAGCTGGAGTTGAAGGAATGAGAATGATTTTTTTTCTTATGAAATCATTAACTGAAAACCTATGTCAGATAAATGCCAACTGATGATATTGAAAGTAGTACTGAACTCATTTACTTGAATGTATTTATATTTTATATCTTATCTAAAATACTATACTATTATTGCTAGACAACTTTAATGCAGTATATTAATGGAAAATGCTCAGTTGGATAACTGTTACTCCTTTAGGTCAAGCTTGAGCAGGTTACTATGGAACTTCAGCTTATTCCATTCACTGTACTTCTGCGGTCGGTTCTGGATCAGCTGCAGGAAAAGGATTCTGCTCGTATATTTGCTCAGCCAGTGAACCTTAAAGAGGTATGTTTGCAGCTGTGTTTCCTGATGTTTACATGTGGCTTGGTGGCACATAAGTACAGGAAACAAGTCATTACATGCAGTGTTAGAAGCAGTGTTAGCTTTTAATCTTTATTCTGATAATTAACATTATGAGTTATGGTCTACTGCTGTGAAAGCCTTTTTATGCTTATATACCAAAATAATTTGTGGGAAATACTTGTATGGAAATACCCCATTCTTGTATAGAATGTTTGGTACATACTTACACTTTTCAGTAAGATGATTTTGGTAAAGCAAATTCGAAGGATATCAAAAATTGCAATGCAGATACTATGTCCTTACTTGAAGGTGAAACTAGACAGACTTAGAGTATACACGTGTGCATTTGTGCATATACTGCATACACATCTGTTTATTATATGTAGAACCATTAAGGTTGAAAAAGACCACCAAGATCATCAAGTCCAGTCTTTGACCTAATACCAGTATGCCGACTAAACCATATCATAAAGTGCCACATCCATTTGTTTTGGACACTTCCATGGATGGCCACTGCACCACATCTCTGAGGAGCTGTTCAATTCTTAACCACCCTTTCAGTGTAGAAATCTTTTCTAATATCCAACCTGAACTGTCCCTGGCGCAACTGGAGGCCATTTTCCCTTGTCCTCTCACTAGTTGCTTGGAAGTAGGACTACATAAAACCACAGAATTCCCAAGAAAAAGTAGTTTCAGCATCTGTTAGTAGAGCTCAAACTTATCACCCGAGATGGAGAATATTGTAATATGTAAACTTCTGTTGGCATGCAAATGTTTGCAATATCTAGATGTGCAATTCTAAGTTACATCTTTAATTTCTTGTATTGAGGTGTTACAAGTTACGTATAAAAGCGGATCAGTTACTAACTAATGTTACTTTGTCTGTAATAAGACAATTTTACCCATTTGTGTTTTAAATATTTATTCAAAGGTTCCAGACTATTTGGATCATATTAAACATCCTATGGATTTCTCTACCATGCGCAAACGGTTAGAAGCTCAAGGCTATAAAAACCTCACTGAGTTTGAAGAAGACTTCAATCTGATCATAGATAACTGTATGAAATACAATGCAAAAGATACAATATTTTATAGAGCTGCAGTGCGGTTAAGAGATCAAGGAGGTGTAGTTCTCAGGCAAGCCAGGCGAGATGCTGAAGGAATTGGTTATAATAATGAAACTGGAATGCACTTACCAGAACGGCCTAAACTTGAGTCACCCCAGCCTTTCTCTTGGGAAGATGGTAAGATGTTTTTCAATTATTTTTGAAAATTGCATTTTTCATTGCATACAGCGTGTATGTTCCATACAGATGTTTAGGATTGTTGCTGTCCAGTTTTCTAACTAGATTCTCCACCCCCCCATTAAAGACATTGCTTGAAAGAGTCTGGTGTTTCTATTCTACCAGCTCTGTCATTACACATCAGTGCTATGTGGATTCTGATTTTGGCAGTGTCAGACCCTAATTTAACAATTTACATGGAAAAGGTTTTTAAGTGGAGTGCTTTCTTTCACATGATTGTATATGCTTGTAAGGCATGGAAAACAAATAAACTTCAGCACATTCCTAAATAACCTACTCAAAAAATTGAGCACATTTGTAATGCTAGGAATTAAAACTTACGTTTTTGACATACACATGAGTTTTCTAAGATTTGGCAGTGGAGGAGAATAGTTAACACATTTCTTTTATAACCATAATTTTGTCCTTTTCTTTAACAAGAAAGAATTCATCTGTTCAAGTGGGAAGGATTAATTATGTCTTCTGTCTGACCTTTTACTTCTTTGCTCTACTACTTAGTTTTTTTGAGAAAAATGCCGATTAAGAAAAATAGTAAATATATAGTAGGAATTAATTTCAAATATTTCTGACTGTGATCTAAATAGGTTTTTGACAGTATTTTTTTATTTTGGCATGCAAATTCGATTTTTTTGCTTTTGTTGGTATTACTGTTCTGAGAATATTGTGGGAAATGCTAACACGTTTTCAATTGTACGTGTTTTGACTTCAGTGGATAGGTTACTGAATCCTGCAAACAGAGCACATATGTCCTTGGAAGAACAGCTGAGAGAGCTGCTAGAAAAACTTGATCTCACCTGTGCAATGAAATCCAGTGGGTCAAGGAGCAAAAGAGCAAAGCTGTTAAAGAAAGAAATCAGCATTATTCGCAACAAACTCAGTCATCAACACAACCAAGCTCCTCAAATAGAGTCAGGTATTGGAAGTTTCGAGGAAGAAAGTGCAGCATTAGAACAAGATGGAGAAGAAGAAGGTAAGATTGTAAACCAGGTTTAAATGAGTACTGTTCTGAACCACTTCAGTCAGGTGCTGTGATGTAAGTAGTAGTGTGAATTAAAGAATTTGATAAATTAACATTAAATCTAAAATACTGATTTTAAAATTAAAATAATAATTTTAAAATATGAAAATAGCTGCTTAATCACAACAAATATTTTAAGAGTAGAATGATCTTCTTAAAAAAAGCTCCCTCCATTACTTTTCATGGTAGCAAAGCTTTAAAAACTTAAGTATTAAAAAATGAAAGTGCAAACAATCTCTCATGAAAAGCAGTCTGAGTGGAAAATATCTTTGTACTTTTGCAAATAGACTTAGATGTCAAAATATATATTAGGGATCATGTGAGCCTAGGTCAATGGTAATGAAGACTCTGGCTGTTGTACTGTGTTTGTAGCCTTTTTTATTCACTACTCCAGACTCCAGGGAGGAGGGTGGGTAGGCTTTGGGGTTATTTGTTTATTTATTTATCTATTTTAAATAAAAGTAACTATTGGTAAGACTAAACAAATTTCATGTTGTAGAATCAAGTCAGCCACGTCTGCCTAGCTCTTCCACTTTTGCTTCTCTTCCTCCTCAAAACATTTGTCTCAGAGCTGTGTCTGCTCTTGGCTAATTGCCATTGATTTCAATGAGAGCACTGTGCTGGAAGGACTAACTTCATATTTTAATTAAATATCATATTTGCATTTTTAGCTTTTGAGTTTCTGAGGTTTTTATTGCTCGTTTTTAAATGATGCAAAGAAAATCTGTCACTCAAATAAGAATTCTATTGACTTTGTTTCATTATTAGCTCTAAGAAACTAAAATTTTTCTTTGGAGAGTTAGAGATGTGTTTAATTTTTGAATAAGTGCCTTGAATAGGAGGAGGAAAGAGCTCAAGGGAAAGTGGAAGCATGGTAATAAATAAAATAATCTCTACTTGTTGTGGCTTGATGCTATCAAAATTTTTGAAAGGTGAAGTTAATAAAATGATTGTCCATAACTGCCATTCAAACAGCAACTTAGTGTTTAGTTCCAAACATAGAACTTGCTGGAGATTTTAGCATTGGTAGAAAAAGCATACATGGATCAGCACATTATCCTGTTCTGAGGTTTTTAAGTGTTCTCAAAATGTTTAATGGTTTGGGTTTTTTTAAATTTGGGTATTTTTTTAATCTTTAAGTGATGATGATGGTATTAAATACAGTTCTTTAGGAATGTGGGGTTTGGCAACTAATGAATCCACAACTTTTTTTTTTATTTGTAGCTTAACATTTTTATGCCACAGCCTTTCACTTCAGCAGTTTTTTTGTGAAAAAAGTAGTCCAAAGTGAACAGTAGTGGTTTTCTTATATTTACAGTATGCTTTTTAAATAAAACATGATGAAAGGCACAATCCAGGTTTGATTGGTATGGTTGTTATGGTTCTGATCTAGTGGAGAGTAATAATAATTAGTTAAAATTTCAGTTCTTAAATGGAAGGTAAATAAAGGAGTAAAGGAAACAAATTGCCCAAAAAAAGATAAGAAAGTATCTTATTAAAATCCTTTGCCCAGGATCTCTACAGGAGCTGACTTTGATAGAACTCTGAATTACCCCCTTGCAATTCTGTTTCCAGTCTTTAATCATGTGAAATACGGTACCAGAAATAACCCCATGAAATTTAGGTTTTATTTCTAAATAATTTTCAAGTGGTTTTATGTTCTTTAATCTTTCTGCAAATATTTTCTCATTAGTTGTAAGAAAATCAGAATTTGTTTACAAAGGAAGTCACTGTGGAGATTCTAAAGTGCAGGATTTTTTATTGGCTGATAGTTTAAATGTGCTTATCTGACTGTACATTTCATTCTACGGTCTTCCTGAAATGTTAGTTACCAATTCTAATACCTGTGTGCCTGAAAATGATGTAAGCATGCTGTATTTTAGAAACAGGTATTTTTAATATGAACTGTGCTATTGTTTCATTAACTCTTAAACAACGGGGTAAAGTTTTTCTGCACTTAGAAAACATTGATTTCCAAGTAAACATTGCTGGGCCAAAACCAAACAAAATAAACTGCAAATAGAGAATTTAAACGCTTTGGGGTTTTACACCTTTCTTCTGGTGGCAGAGAAAATTTAACTAAGTTTAAATATTTTATGTGATAGCATAAATAGTACATTAGTGGTATACAGTTACTCTAGAATAGAATAAGTATTTCCTTTCTTGTATTTTGAAAGATTCTTTTGGAAGCTAGAAATATTTTAACATCTTTTTGAGTTGATAATTATGGGTTAGGACATCCTTCTATTTGTATTAGGGAATGCTGCAATAATAGAATGTTTATTTTCTTTCCCATTACTTGTGGTGAAAAACTGAAATTACTTTTGTACACTCACTGTCATTTCTCTATTGTCTTTCCCCAGTATGCATTTAGTGGAATTGAGTGGGACATGATCATACTAACAGGATTAAAATGTGGGGGGGAAGGGAAGAAAAATGGAAGAGGGTGGTTTTTCTGATTTTTCATATCAAATCTGCATTATTAAGTGTGTTATTTGTCAACTAGTGGCTAATCAAGCTGCAACATTTTGGTGGGTGTTGGGTTTTTCTTCTCCATTTTTATTACTTTTTCGTAGATAAAACTTCTGGTCACAACTGTAAAAAGGCTTTACAAATCATGCCCTTGTGTAGATTTTGTAACACATTTTAGTTCTCTCAAGTAGAACAGGTTACAAGTACCTTTTTTTTTATTGGTTAGCTGATAAAATTTTTCGTAGGCAGGTAAGGTGAATATTGATAAGGTGAAATAGATAAAAACGTGTTATCAAAAATTTTACTTGAATGGCAGTATAATTGCATTTAACAGATAATCATCCACAACCCCAACTTCCTAATGAAAAAATAGATGTTGTAGTTTTTAGTTAATGAAACTAACATAACTGCATGAGAAGAAGCAAGTACTTATCCAGGAATAAATTGTTAACACCAACTATAGACATCTTTTCTACCCCTGTTACATTCCCAGTGTAAAAGTAGGAACTACTAACTAGGACAGATTGTTGCTAGACGAGTTTTGGTTTTAAAATGTTATGCTTTGTTTCCAGACAACAATTTATTTGGTGGGCTGCACATTTATAGTGAGTTTTATAATAGACTTTATAACTACAGGTTTTCAAAAATCACACTCTATTTATAATTTTTTCAGGAGATAAATCTCCCCCTAAACTTGAACCATCAGATGCATTACCTCTTCCTTCAAACTTGGAGACTAATTCAGAACCACCAACCCTCAAACCAGTAGAACTCAATCCAGAGCAGAGTAAGCTTTACAAAAGAGTAAAATTTGATAATGAATTATATAGCACTTCCATTCAGAAAGAAATAAATGGACACACTCCAGAACACTTACTTGACAGTAATCTCAATGAGTCGACTGTTTCTGCTGTAGCTGAGTCATCAACTGATGTAAACAGACGTACATCCATTCTCTTCTGCAAATCGAAAAGTATAAGCCCCCAAAAGTCTGCAAAGAACACTGAAACCCAGCCAACTTCTCCACAGCTAGGGACCAAAACCTTTTTGTCTGTAGTCCTTCCAAGGTTGGAGACACTTCTGCACCCAAGGAAAAGATCAAGGAGTGCATGTGGAGATTCTGAGGTTGATGATGAGTCCCCTGTAAAGCGCTTGGATACAGGTAAATGTTTATAAAACTTATTTGAATGGATGCATCTGGAAAGTTACCATACCTGTTCATTTTTACGTACATGTGATTGTTAATCTTCAGATTTTAGCACTTGAAACAGGTTGTCCTCATAGTTGAGTAGTTACAGTTCAGAAAATTATTATTCATTTTTGTGTTGGCCCTTGACAATTAGAACTGAACTGAGACAACTTACTGAACCAAGTTTGGGTTTTTAGTTTCATGATGCAGTTTTTAAGATTACACGTATGGGTGTATATGAAACCTCCAGGAAAGATGAATTGGCTGCTTTTTTGCAAATTCCCTGTTAATAAGATGGAAACTTGACATATGATGCCAAAACCAGAAGGCTTGTAATCAGGAGCATGAAAAAACACTTGTGCCATGTATGATTTCATTTTGCTGAGTGTTACTCCAAGCATATTTTTACATTATGAAACTGATGACTGTGTATGAGGCACTTTGTATATCCATGCATTTTATGGAAGTGTTAAAACCCCAACATATAATGACACTTTATATGTTTTTTTTTTGTCTGTGCACTTTAAGTAGAGTTGAAGGTTATGCACTTTGAGTTGAAGAGATTATGCTCTTAAGGAGACTTCTCTAAAGGATATTTGAAAGAAAATGTTATCTTGATACATTAGTGTGGAACAGCTCAAGACATTAATTATATCTTCTCTTAGCACACCATAGTTCTATTTATTAGAGAAGTTCATATTAAAACCTTTGAGGAAGAAAAGGAGCGTGAGGAAATTACTTACAGATATTTCCTTAATGTCATCCATGGCCATTGCTATGACTTTTATATTACCTTTGAAATAAATACTCTGTTTCATTGTCATGTTGGGAACCCTTATGCAGGTATGAAAACAGCATGGGGGGATTTGTCTCTTTGAATGAAAGAGATAAGAGTTTAATTTGAACTTTAGGTGTGAAGATGTGCTCCAAAAGCTGGGGGGGGATGACTTTTAGGATGTTTGTTTTCTTTTTGTTTGGTGGGAATTGTTTTAAATAACAGAATATTTTGGGGCGTGGGGCAGTGCACTTTTTTAATTGGTTGGTTGGCTGGGGTTTTATTGAATGATCAGGTGAGGACACTAATGATTTTAATGCTGGAATCATAGTATGAGAAAATGTTATGTAAGATGCAGTGAGGGGAATTGTTTTACATTTCTATTTTTGGGGTTTTGTTTGGTTTGCCTGTTTGGAAAGCTCCAACTTCCATTCATTTTCCTAACAGCTTGGAAAGAGCATGCAGATTTGATCTGGTACTTTAGTTCTGAAGTTAGGACCAAGTGAAGGCATTGTAATAATAGAAATTAGTTAATCTTTATTAATAATATAAAAAGCTTTGGTTTCCAAATATCCTAATTTGCCAGTTTATAGTCTAGATAATTTCATTATGTACCTGTACATAGATTGCATTTTATCACACACAGTGAATCATTTTCTGCTAGATCACACTGGGAATTAGTACTAATTCCTTGAAATTTTTGTGTTAAACATTGTGAATTTTTTCTTTAGGGGAAGAAAAGGTTTTTATTTTGTAAGAAAACTAATTTAATTCTTAAAGGGAAAAAAAAGGTGGCAACAAAACCAAAACTCACCAGATTTTGGAATACGTATAAATTCAGCTGTTTTTCTTTCTCTCTGTGGAGTTAGGTGTATGTAGAGCAAATATGCTTTTGATTATCTTCAAAACTAACAACCTAGTTACAGGAATAAATTCCAGAAGTTAACAGGTTTTTCTATTGTTAATTTAAAACCAAATTACATAGTCTCTTTCTGAAGCTAGTAAAGGTATAAAGAGAATTAAATTTATGTAGAACTAATACTTAGGGGGCATTTATAGTTGGAATTTGTACTTTTTCAAGAAGAGTGAATTGAAACAGTTTGGCCAATTAATATTCACCTGAAAATGTTCTAGTTATTCTTTAATAGTATCTTGTGTTTTAAGCATAGATGGTTCATATAGATGTGGTAGTTTATCAGATCTTATTCCTTTGATTAATTTGCCTGTTTACAAGCAAACATTTTGCTTTCACATAGGAAATTTTATTCCTCATGTTATTTTCAAATTTGTGTCTCCACACTAATTTAAGTAATTTGCAGTTGGCAGCTATCTTGGGCTACAGTTCAGCAGGAAACCAGCACAAATGTCAGGTACTTACCAAGATTTAAAAACAGTTGAGATTTTTTTGTGTATGCAGATGGTATTGATTCATGTAGATGTCTGTGTTATGATAAAAATGCATTAGGTGATGTGTACAGCAATACATTCTTTCTCTTTGGTTATTTTTTACAAAATCTAATCTTGTGCTGTAGGTAAAAATGTTTTTATTTGGTAGAATCCAGCAGAGCTTTTTCTTCCAAAGCCATCCAGTCATAGGAAAAGGCAGGCAACAGGCTTCTTGTATGCATTGACATGAGTTATCAGCTTTGTGGGAAATCCCTGCAATTGAAAATGAATAATTGTTGCACAGTTTTCTTTGAATGGTATGAATATTAACTATCCTTAATTTTACTGAATACAGAAAAAATCATTAAAAATACCTTTGCTTAATATGCCAAGGATTGAAATTTTTAAGTGGTTAAGAGCTGCGCTGTCACGTCTTTTTTCTTTCTTACCTATTCATAGCCAGTATGAGGGGTTTTGACATTATTTAAGGATGTCTTGTTTCTGTCCCTTACTCTTCAGTCTCTTCAGTCTTTCCCCCTTTCTTGTCACTCCTGTATTTTTACATGACAAAGTTCAAAGAAAGACTCTAAAGTTTATTTAGTTAAATGAAACCACACCTATCTGGTTGTTTCATTATTCTTATAGACTGCTTTTATTGTGCTCTCTTGACTTACATTTGGGGTTGATGTTTTTCCAGTTATTTTCAAGAGATACACATATAGAATCCACTGACACACTCCTTTGTAAGTGTGGTGTCCCACATGCTGTTGGTTTGCATACATAAGATTACTGAAATGCCAGATCTTTTTCAGAAATAGGGGACTATTGAACAACATGAGTTAACCTTCAAAGAGAACTGAAAGCAGTTCATTTCAATACTGTGACCTTTCATTTGTGAATCTTTAAAATACATGAAACAGGAGTGTAGTGTAATCTTAAATTTAAATTTTCTAGTGTTCTACTAGGGCATTATCACAGAGTACATCTGTCTTTGTAGTTGCTGTGTAGAAACTGACAGCTGCATAGTAGAGATGTGTTTAAAAGTGGCCTAATACATATTTGATGTATTTTGGGTTTGCTTTACATGGTATCTAGCAACAATTTCCAAAAGAAGATTGTTGGTTTACCTAGGAAATTTTGGTGACATCAGAGATTAATGTATGATTCCTGAAGGTTGGGCATGTCAAGTCTTAACTGTGACAAGTTTAATGACCTTTTCAAAATACCCATTGTATACTTACCTTGCTCTTTTGTTACAAAGATGAATCCTTTTTGTCAGGGAAATATTTTGTGCAGTTGTTACATCAGAAAAAAAATGAAACCTATTAATGGATAGAAGGTAGATTTTACTAACTTTTAAAAATCTGCCTATATCAGTTGTGTATTAGTAAGATAGCAGATGGAACAAATTATTGTTTCAAGAAACCTTTTTTAACAATGTAAAATGCCAGATTATGATCAGATGAAATTTGCCTTTGTGCTTGGTGTTATTAGTCATCTCTTAGGTTTTGTAAATTTAGGTTTATAATTCATAGTTACTGTTACAGAACTCATGATTTTAAGTAGAAACTAAGTATTTAAAATACACTATCCTAAAACAACCACTGTAACTTACCAGAGAAACAGGATTTCAGATAGTGATTATTATAGTGCAGTATGTTGTGTTTCTATTATTTCTTGTCCAAATGCAGTAGTAGAAAATCTCAGTGAAGTATATAATTTATTTCATATTTTTGCTTCCAGCTGCACAGATTTTCTCAAGGTACTGAAACACATGTAAACAAGTATTTAGAATATGGGCCACTGAAGTAGAATATTCACACAGTAAAAAGCACAGAGTGGGGGAATTTATAATTTCTTAATACATACTGCACATACAGTTATCAGTATTCAACAAAGATTCCTTATTAAATCTGTTAGTAAATGTTGGGCTGACTTTGTTTCTGCTTGACTAATACAGAATGATGGCAAGTAACCTGTATATGAATTCCATTTACATTTGATCGAAGTTAATATTGTAGTGAGGACCACTGTTACTTAATTTGATATGACAAGGGTAGACATTGTGTCTGGAGTGAAATAGAACACAGTTCATTTTTTAATTTTTGAGTACTTAATTTCTAATGAATCTTTGCCTCTCTGGAACACAGGCCAATTTGGATAAAAGTCAGCTTATATGCCCAGCATTCAGTTACCATTCACTAAATGGAGGAAGTGAAAGTAAAACATGCATATCTAAGAAACTTATGTCTTTGCAGTAAATACGAAAACTAAAATAAAGGTTCCTCAGCGAAAAAAAGCCCCAAATTAATATAATTTCTCTTGTGGTTAGCATAGGCAGGAATGACAGTACATGTGTGTGTGTGTGTGTATATATATATATGTATGTATATATATATATATGTATATATATATATATAAAATTTATATTCATTAATCGAGTGCAACAATTGGACTAAATCTACTGACAGATCCACAGTCCTGATTTATTGTATTGAAATGCATAGTGATTGTTTCCTGTAAAGTCTGATTTGAAATTTAATTATTTGAGCGCTTAATGGTGTCCAAGAACTTTAGCTGCCTGACTCCAGGAGCTTTGGAAACATAAAACATTTTAAGGTGTTTTTGCAAACAAAGTATTAGAGATTATGAGGAGATTATGAAGGCCTAAAAGGAATTATTCCCTGGTTTATTAAATTTGTCAATGTAAAGACATGGGGACTACAGGAGTCTGACTGTTGAGTTGTCAGGATATGTTTGGTTAATTGATTTTCTAGTAGGTTGATAGGCCACTGGGAAATGTAGGACCATTTGCTAAGAAAATAAAGCAAACTAAGGAGAGAAATAAATAAAAAAAGAACCCCATTGCATTTCTTAATTTCTTTTTGACCCATTCAAACTTTAGACAGGAATTCTGCCAGGCCTATGAAAATTTCTGCCAATTTAATTTCAGGGAACATTTTGAGAAACAGGGGAGGGGTTTTATAATACACATAGAATAAAATAAGTGCATAAGGCAGAAAGACAGGATAAGAAGCTATTTTATGCCAATCAACACTCACAGTGTGTTTTAAGAAAATAAATGTTTCTTCTGTTTTTATTTCATATAAATAATCATAGTATTAACTTCCTGACGATGAAGATCATTTTCCTATTTCTTGATTTATGTTATTAAAATAGGGGGAATTTTGAGCAACATAGTTGAGAATGGTGGGGGTTGATGAACACCTGGATAAATGGCAATGTGGTGCTTTTGTCAAGGCTTGTGAGGTGTGTGCGTACATAAGGTACAATGTACAATAGTATTCAGGAAATTTTTCTTAGGTCTTAAAAATATTAATATCTTTGAAAATGATGTCTTTTGGGTTATTTTTAAGATACTAATTGTTAGCACCCAACATACAATTGCTGTATTTTCTAGGATTATTATAACCAAATCTTCTGTAATAATAAACAAATATTTCTGGAGGCCCTTCTGTTTTTCTTGATGCTGTAGGAATTGTGGAGCCTTCTACTATATTCTAGTACTGCTTTTTTTATTTTTCTTTTTTCTTTTTAATACTTAGCTCATTTCTTGGCCCAGGTTTGGCTTTGTAAAAAATTAAATGTCATAGTCCTCTATGTGCTTCATTTGTGACATTTAAGACTATTTTTTTCTGTGTGGTGTAGATGGTAAACAGAACTATGGGATTTATTGAAAATATGTAAAAAGTTAGTGAATTTGGAGATTTACACTATGCTTTTTATAATTGTGTTCTTAATTTATTTAAGAACCTACTTGCCATGGTGCTGGGGCTGAGTATAGATGATCTGCCTTCAAATTCACAGGCTTAGATATGGTGAAGTCCCCTCTTACTAGATATACAGTGTATCAAAGTGGATCAAGTGAGCTGATCTGTTTGGAACATCATAGAATAGTTTGGGTTGGACGGGGCCTTTAAAGGTTATCTGGTGCAACCCCCACATACTCACCCACAGGACTGATTTAAGAGGTGGACAATAGAAAAGATTAATCCAGTGACTCCAACAGCAGCGTTGGCAAACAGAAGTACCTGTCACTTATGGCCCATTCTGCTGTGAGTGGAGAGAGTGGGACAGTTTACACTGTATGATTGACTGCAGATTAATGTCTCTCAGAGAAGATTTGTGTGTGGTTTGTGGTGTTTTTTTTTTCCTTTTCCCCTTTTTCCATTCAGTGAGAACAAACTAGATTATGCATTTGCATGCACAGAGGAATGTCCTTCATAAAGAGTAATTATGGTAGCATGTACTTGTCCACTGTATCATACACACATTCCAGTATTTGGGGATAGTTTAAATTGAACAGCTCTCTACTATGTTTCTCACTGTAGTACCCAGATGTAATTCCTTTGGCGTGCACAGGGGAAGTGTACACATTAAGAAGATATCCCATACAAAGAAACATGTAATACTCAAGAATGGGTAAAATTGAAGCAAAGTTGCTTTGTTTTTCTACCAAAACAGCAGTCATTGTTCATGCTATGACTTTGACAGGCCATACTATCCCAATGTGGTAATGCTCTCACTTTGATTTAATTTTCTCTTCTCCTTCCTTTTATTCTGTTTTCTTCCTTGACTTTTCCTTTTTCCATTCCCTCCAAAGCTGTAATAATGCTCAGAAATTACTTCCTAACAGCATGGCATTGAAAAAAAACGGAGGCAAAAGCAGATGCTGAGAACTAGCCTTTAGCTGATAAGCATGGCTAACTCCTGAGTTCTCTGAAAAAATTCTGTGTTGAAGATAAAAGTACTTCAGGTCTGAGGGGAAAAAAGCAACTATAGAGTCATCTGATTAGACACAAAGATATGAACATGCAAGTCTGCCTTATTTTAACACTTTTGTTCAGTTTTGCCTCAAAATAGCAAAGCTGGCGTGGTGTTTAATAGCTCTTGATTATCTTCACTTGACGATGCTTCAAGCACTGTCAGGTTGACTGCATGAGCAGTGAAACATCTCATTTGGTCTTTCCAGATGCTGTTGATGAAGCCAGGAAGACAATCTTAAGATAGCAAGCACTGTTGATTTTTGCTAGGCAGGAATAATTTTTTAGTATGATATTTCAGTTTCAAAGGACTCAGGTCATGCACTTCCCTAAGTACTCTGCAAGCTGTCATAGAAGGAGGCTGTAAAGCACTGGATCTTTTATACTGAATCACATGAAGTTTTAATCTCCCTGCGTGAAGTACCTCTCAAGGTAAAAAAGGCCTTTAGAAAATTAGAACTGAGAATGCAGCAGGGTAACTTACTGAAGTAATTAAAAGATTTGCATTTTACTGTGGTGTCCTGTATATCATCTCAGAAGTGGCAGATCTCTGCCTTGATCTTTCTTTCGAGTAGCAACTTCAGTTTCATTTTCTGTTCCCTATCCTAGAAAGAGGAACAAATTATGCACCAGTTTTCCTAAATAGCTGTAGAAGGCAAATAAATGCTAAATTATTTATTTTTAATGAAATTGGATTGCTTGACCTGCTCACAGAGGAGAACTCTGGAGTTTTCTGTCCATCTGTTTTTCCTTTTCTTTGGATACCATACCTAAAAGCTGTGTTCTCACAATTACAGGGAAACCCTTACTTTCAGTGAGGAAAAACTGTGCTGATAAAAGCTCTGTGTAAAATTCTGTAGATAGTAATTTCCAAAAGTTAGTTCCATTCAGGAACAGCTCAGTTTAGGAAATGGAGCAGCCTTTCTTTGTAGGTGTTAGATCCTGCTGGGCTGCTCTGAAAGACCCCTAGGCACTAGGATTTTCATGCAGTGTATGGATAATAGTTATCATGCTTTTTCATTATATAAGTTGCAAATTAAAGTAATATTTCTTGATTTAAGTCTTTAAGAAATCTCTAAAGATTTTTTCATTTATATCAGGATTTTGTCGGGGAGAAAGTAAAAATCTTCAAATGGAAAATGTTTTAAAAAAATTGTTTCTTTCTTAAGGATCTTAACTGTTTGGGCATAAATCAGTAAAAAATATTTGGAAACAAGATTCTGATCTTAAATCCTCTTAAATAATTTTTGCCAAGGTAATTGGAAGTAAATGGTCCTTAGTATTACTGACTTTCTATAGTAATTTCTGGGATCCTGAATGACTTACCATTGGTCTCTATGTGATTCAGGCTTAAAGCTTGTATTTTGCAATCATCTGTTTTACGTGTCATAAATTATATAAACCAAAGCTGATTCAGGAATTCAGTTTGTAAAGTTAGTTTTGAATTTGTTAGATTTTGAGTGTGCACTTTTTAATGGCATTTTCTACTCTACTGCTTCATCAGTCTGTACTACTGGAGCAGCTGATACTGTCTTAGAAGCTATTGTAAAAATTTTTTTTTTTTTTTTTTTGAGAAATGTTTCTTCTTATATGCTCTTTTTTCGTTTCAGAGTTTTCTGGAGTGTTTTCAAACTCCTCCTCTAAGGTTGCCTCCCACTTGCATGTTCTAAAATGCCTGGAACTATCATCCTACAATACAGAGATCCTGTTGTAGTGCAGAGCAATGTATGATCCTTATCTTATGGAAGCTGTAGTTATTAAATACTGATTAGTTTTCCTTTCTGTTGTGTAAATAAGATTTTGCTGTTCAGAAAAAATCAGTGTCTCATCTGATTTGCCAGAGACACTTCTTATTCTCAGATTTGAAAAAAATTAGTAGTTACAGGATGAATTCTTTGGCATTCTTTTGGAACCCATCAAACAGGCCGTTCATTGAGCCACCAAACTGTATTTGTTCTGTGTCACTTAAATCTTTAAATGTTAACATTTTCTGGTTAGGATCTTGAAAGGTACCACTGTTTAGTGTGTAGGTGCTGCATCATGGGCTCATACTGAGCTGTCTTTGCTGTCTTTAGCCATGACCAAGTTTTAAAAGCTTTATTTCCAAGGGGACTCTTCACACCAGGCTTTGTATTCTTTGAGTAACTGGCTTCCATTTTGTCTGCATACTGAACACTGTTTTAAGTACTGGAAGCGTTGCTGTGCTCTGGTGTTCATCTGTGTACTCTGCAAAAAAGAATTGTGTTTAATATTCCTACTGCACTTTAGAATTTACTGTTTGAAGTAACATTTAAAGGATTTCTCTTAGGGTCTTACGCTCTTACTTTTGAAGAAAAACTTAGTGGATGCCTTCCTGTTTCTGCAGTCTGCCCATTTCCAAGGTTTGCATTTTTAAGAATACAGTAACTTTTGATGATTTATTACCTTCAAGTATTCCCTTATCCTGTACTTACCTGTATCTATAAATCCCCCTAAATCAGTGACATCCCCTTTCTTACTCTTACTGGAGGTATTTTTAGCTACATTTCTAACTGTGTTCTTGATGCATATCCTGCACATGGAGGTTGTATTCTGGGTTTTCAATGACTTTCAGTATTTTCTTTTTCAAGAAAAAGGCCTGAATTAAAGTGAGACTTACTTAGATAGTCCCTTTAGAAACCTTAGGTTTTAGTGATAGAATATGTGGGACACTTGTGTCATTCTCACTGTCTCTGGACACTGTTGTAAGGATGGCTTATTTAATTGAAAGCTCTGTTTCCTTTCAGAGAGACTTAATGGCTTTTTCACTGTCTTCCAGGTTCTCATATTAACTAATATCATGCTGGGTATTTATCTCTTTGGATCCTAATTATTTTCTATTATCCTCAACATGGAATGGAATTCAATTAAATGATCATTTTGGAACGCAGAAAGACAATTATATTTGAAGTAATTAATTTGGATCATGTTGGAGACACCAGCCATCCTTAAAACAAAAAACAAATAGAAATGAACACTCTTGGAGGAAGTCTTTGACACATATGAAACTATGCTCTTCATTCAATATATTGCCCCATTTCCGTAAGTTACAAAGTTGTACGTGTTGTAGTATATGTGACACACACTGGTCGCAGAGTTTTACCAGTCCCAACATTCTTATTCCCAGAACGTGTTCTGTGAGAGCAGATTAAACAGATTAGCAAAGAATGCTACATCTCCATCCTCCTCCCTTCCCCAAAAAAAACAGTCTCATCTTCCTTGGAGAAGTGAAACCTACCAGAAAAAAAAAAATTGAGTTTTTTAAATAAAATACACATTTTCCTCTACTGTATTTATATTTTAATGAAGAGTAACATCAGTGGCTCTGGGTAAGTGCACAAGTTGTGACTGAAAATGAGACTAAATAGTGTTGTAGAAGTGCTGGTGCACTGTGTGCAGTCATTGTTTGAATGCTCCCAGGTTTTTTAGTGGTTGAATCTCAGCCCTTCAGGTCTAGTTTTAGGAGAGTATTTCATCTTACATTTGGATATGCTTGGCTTTGCATCAAGCTATGCATAGTACAGTATTAATTGCTTTAGAATAATTTTGTGCAAGTTCTGCTTCTTTCTTTTTGTTTCAGCAGAAAATGTACAATTTTCTGAAATGTACAATTCTGCACTCTGGGCAGCATTTTGTACATTCGTGGACATGCTGTGCTGCTCCTTGGACTGTACTGAGCTTTGTTCCTCTACCATGTTTTCCAGACTTCTGCCCTCTTTTGGAAATTAGCTTTTCCTGATTCCATTTATTTAGTATGGGCAAAAAGATTCCAACTTGCTTGATGTAGGTAGTCTGTGAAAGATTTAAATGCAGCCTAAGAACAAACTGGCACTGTTGTGAAAAAGTTAAAACTTTCCCTGATAAATACAGTTTTCAGTGCAGTGAGAGACCTGTGGAAAAGTGTCAGTTTGATCATCTTTGCCTTACTTTTTTACTTCTTAGTTAGCATTTCTTCATTTTCAAAATGGCTGTGATATGCTGTGATTGGCAAGACAGTAAATTTTCCATGTAAATTGAAATTGAGCTGAAGATCAGAAATGGCAGTAACCCTGCATTTAACATTGATCGCCAACTTCATTGTTTGAGAATTCCCTTTCTAATTGAAAAAAGTTAAGTTCTGCCTCTTGAGAGTGGACTGCTTTTTTGAAGGAACTTAAGAACAGAGGGGAAAAGTAAAGGAAATTAACCACTAATGAAAGGCTTTTAGTTTGATCTTTAGGACTTTTGAGGGGAAGAGGAGGGTTGTCATTCAGTGGTATTGATGAGGCAGTATGTGTAAGAAGTTTAGTACCTGACATAAAATTTCACTCCATGACTGTAGAGAAAGCTCATTTGATCTAACAAAATCATGAGCTTGTGGAAAGTTGTAAGCAGACTGGGTTGGGTCTCATGGATTTTCTTTATTTGGCCTTCTTAGTTATATGTACTGATTCAATAAGATGCAAGTTCCTTAAAGCAAATGGAGATCTTTAATTTCACTTACTCTAGCAGCTACAGGACATTGGGTGTTTCATGATTCATCGTAGAAAATAGGTTTGTAATGATATAACAGAAACCAAGTTGTGTAGTATATCTGATCTTTTTTTGCACATCAGTGCTACTACCATAAAGTGCTTAGTTTTATTGCCTCAGTTTTTTCTGGCAAGTTACAAGGTCATTGGAGACCACTTCATCTATGACTAGATATGAGTGTGTTTTGTTTGAAATAAGCCTTGAGGTTTTCCTTTCTCAAAATAATGCCTATTCTTTATAACTTCTGAAACATGAACTGTAAAAACTGGAGTCTCATGGATTGTGTAAGCTCCTGTCATTTGGGGCTTGATGCTCTGGAAAATTAGTCCTGCTGATAGCTTGCATGTTCTTTGTTTTTCATACTTCCACAAGCAAGAGAGCAATATATCTGGGAAGCTCTAAATTCTTTTGCAATTTAGTATTCCTTTTTTGTCAAAAATATTTTGGATTTTTTTCCCCACTTACCATAGTTTAACCCCAGCTGACAACCAAGTATCACCCAGCCACTCTCTGACTTCCCACTCCTCGGTCCTCACAGTGGGATGAGGATGAGAATCCGAAAAAGGTAAAACCTCTGAGTTGAGATAAGAACAGTTTTACAATTGAAATAAAGTAAAATATAGTAGTAATAATAATAGGAAAAAGTAATAAAACCCAAGAGAAACAAGTGATGTGCAATACTGTTGCATAGCACCCACTAACCAATGCCTAGCCCTGGGATCAGCCCCTTCCAGCCAATTCCCATCATTTTATCTATGGGGCATGGCACTCCATGGTATGGAATATCCTTTTGGCCAGTTTGGGTCAGTTGTTCTGGCCATGCTCCTTCCCAGCTTCTTGTGCACCTTGTCACTAGCAGAGCATGAGACACTAAAAAGTCCTTAAATTACTGTCAGCACTACTCATCAATTCAAATATCAGTGTGTTATCAACACTCAAATCAAAATACATCACTGTACCAGCTACTCAGAACAAAATTTGCTCTATCCCAGCAGATACCAGGACACCACTGTTAGTAACTATTCTGTAGCTTGATAAAACATTTTTTACTGTAATCTGAAGTGAATTAAGTGAGTCATTAAACTCACAGTTTATATTTAAATTAGAATAGGGCTGGACTGCCACCTCAGAGAGCTGTCTCCATTGCTATAGTTGCATGTTTCTGCTGTATCCCTTGTTTCTTAACTTCAACAGTCAGGCGATCATGTGGTTGCTTTGTCCAATGTGTTGCTGAAAACTGGCTCCTTACCATGACTACTGGCTCTTTACCATTTCTTGGTACTGACTTGTTGACAATGAGAAGACACCGTTGCCAGGGACTGAGAGAGCCAAAATGCCCATTTTGGTGACAGCGCAGTCATAAGCTGATTGAAATAATAAAAATATGAAGCCCCTTTTGTCCTGGGTGTGCATGTACAAAACCGATGTATGAAGAGATGAGCATCCAAGTCACATTTGGCTTATATATGGTTAAATGTTTTGCACACGCCCTTAATACAGGTACTTCTTTCCACTTTCACAGTCTATTGGGAATGTGAACTGTGTCCTTGTTCTGGCAACAATCATTACTTGATCTGTCTTCCTGATTAAAATTCAGTCTGTGATCTGACTTGTTTCTGCTCAGAGCTGCTTCATATTAGCTAGATGCCTGAGTGATAACTTGAGTAATGTGTCTCCGGCTTGTGGCAGGATGAAAACAAAACAGTTTATACACCTCACTTGAAAGATAAATCTGACAGAATATTGAAGAATAAAAAGTAATTTTTGCAGAGACGTAAGAGATGTCCTTTGCAAATTTTTTTTTTAGCTTTTGATTTCAAATGCCATGTGAAATGTACTGTGATAACTTAAATTCCCCTTATACACTCATGAAGCCTACTCTGTTTCAGTGCAGTCGAAGACTCCTTCTTAATCTGCATATATTTTGATCAACTTGCTGAGAGTGAGAACAAGATTAATTAATACCACTGATTAATAGTTTGGTGCTTGTCACTCAGGACAATGCTACCTTTATCATTTTTCTTCTGTAGGAAATCAAAGGCAAATATAGGAGTTACAAAACAAACACTCTTGAATTAATATTTACAGTGTAAATTAAATGACAATGAAAGAGAATGTTTATATGTAAATCTTTTAGAACCTTAAGTACATATGCTCCTTTTTCTCTTAAAAATATGAAATTGTGTAGATAATCCAAATGGAAGGTCTCCTGGGGTGGAGGGGAAAAACCCTGTAAGTCACTATATGGAAATGCTTAAAAAATTACTGGATTGTAAAAAGAAACTTGCTAAGCTCAAGTTCCTTAGTTATCAGCCTCCTTTGTCTTTATAGCAAACAGACTGGAAGAACTAATGAAGGGAGTTCTGCCATAATTGTTTTATAGTAAAAGGCTCTGTGTAGGGGCATGTGAAGTTACATAACCTAGTTTGACTGTGTCTGGATGTACAGTGATCATGATGGCCTTCAAGTCTTTGGTAGTGGTGAGGATGGCTGCGATGGGTAGGTCATTCTTGTGTTGTGAGCCGCATGCCCAGAATTGAATTTGTTTTAAAATTTTGTTCTCTTTGTAGCCTACAGTTTGCAGTGGCTGACTGCAGGCTGGTACCATCGCCTTTAGTTGAGTGCATTTCTGATCATATTCTAGAGTCTCTGTGGGATTCTTTCCTTGTTAGTCCTAATGTCCACACCTCCACATACACTCCCACACACCCTGGAAAGTCTTCAGAATGCTATCTTAAAACTTTTCATTTGCCTCTTTAATCAAGTATAGAAATGGCTTAATAAGGACTATACTGTTTGTATAGCAAACCCAGAGCAGGATTGGCAGCAGCCCATCAAATAAGTGGATTGTAATATCAAAGCCTTTTTAATGGTTTCATTACAATTATGGAATTAAAATGTAATATCCTTTGATGTGTATAAACTTTTGTTAGGGGAAGGCTAATTAAAAACAGTACCATGTATATTATTGATTATTGGCGATAGAAGGCAGTCATCATCATGTCAGTCTATCTGAATTTACTAAAATGGAAAGACTACCAGGAAGAATTAGATAATGTCATGAAGAAATCCATATCAGTTTTTACTTCCAATGTTTGAAAAGGATTTTAATGATTATAGCATTGCATTGAAATAAGCCTTTTGTTGACTTGGTAATCTGCCTGATTTGTAACATTTGATTTTCTTAATTTTTTTTCTACTTAGCTTTTGCAGCGTGATTGTTTTAATAGTTGAAAACATTACTGCAGAGACTGATTTGATACTCCTATTAGTATTTTCCATGTTGCAATCTCTGCTTGTTTTTTTTTTTTTTTTTTGTACCTTGCCTAAAGGTTCATCCTGTTTTTAAAATCTGGACAACAGGAACTTCCTATTTACAATACTTCCTTGAAATTACATATTTTGTTAATATTTACATTCTTTTTTATCACACCAAATTACTTGAAGAACAAAACAATAATGATACCTTGTGTCAATACAAAAAGTTGTTAATGAAAATGGTGTGGTTTCCAGTTTGATGCAGTTTATTTTTTGTGTTGTGCTGCAGGTCTGTCAAATGGTTTTGGAGATGAAAGTAAAGAGAGAGCATTAGATGATACTCCAGGAAGAAAAGTTGAACCTCGTCGCCGCTGTGCATCAGAATCTAGTATTTCATCTAGTAACAGTCTCTTGTGTAACTCAAGGTAAAACTGTAAATATGAAATACAGATTTGAGACTGGATATATCAGTTTTCTCTAGTGCTTGTGACCCACATTGGAGGATTGCATAAATTTTGGAAAAAAGAGTGCATTTCAATTTTCTCAGTTATGTCAGATCCGAGATACCTTTCAGGATTGCTGGGATTCTTCTGTTGAATTCAGGTTATTGCATATCCAGGCAGTTACATTTTTAAACTGACTGTGCTTCCCTTGCTTTGTAAAGATACAATTATGTTTTTGCATATAGTATCTTGGCTTAATTACCTTCCTAATCCAGAACACTAAAAATGTGTGTGTTTATTTTTGTGAGGGCAAGAGAGAAGCAACTTACAAAGCAGAGTCTTGTACACAGAGAAGGTGGTTCCATAACTTTGGAACTGTAGGTTGTCAGTTAGTGGGTTGCTGGCTAGGTACTACAGTGCTGATAGTGACTCTGTATCAGCTATTGACTTTCTCTCCATGGAGTCTGTTGTTCAAGGCAGGACTGTCAGAATGGACACTTCTGCCACCATTGATGTCTCCATCAGCAATGGTGTATCTCCTGAAAGAACACTGATTTCTTTCAGGTGAAAGGTAGCTGTCTCCAGTCCTGGGCTATGAGGATGGGACATACAGGAGAGTATAGGGTAAATCTGTTAGACAGAAAAAGAGGACTTTATTCATGTGTTCAGGTTAAGGGAATGGTGTTAATGCAGTAATGTCAAACAGGCTTTCAGAAGCAAAGAGAATTTACATTGCATCTTTTTTAAATGTGATATTCTAGATCAAATTGTCAGTATAATTGTTGTTCAGGTTCTATGATTTCTTGAAGAAAACTCAAGTGTGCAGAAAACAAATTTCCCATTTTGAGTAGAGTCATTTCGCAATTGAAAGACTGGAATTTGTAGTGAAAAATTGATAAGAGAATAGTTGTGTTTTCTGCGTAGTAGAACTGTTGGAGCAGGGGAACAGTCTTTTGCTGATAACCAGGCAATTCTGTGTATGAAAATAATCAGGGCTTTTTATGTTGTTTCTTACTCAAAATATTTTTAGAGCTTCCTCCACTGATTTTACTCTGCACTGATGAAATTTTAATTCTCATTCAAAATTTTGATTTATAGTGAACATGTTAGTTATCAAGTAATGGTTTTAATATTAATACTTTTGTAGTTTTAGTCTACCAAAGTGTGGTAAAGGTAAACCTGCCCTGATACGGAGACACACACTGGAAGATCGAAGTGAACTGATATCATGCATTGAAAATGGAAACTATGCCAAAGCAGCAAGAATTGCAGCTGGTAACTAGAAATAATTGAATTCTTAATAGTATTGTATAATTTTGTCCATTTATTTGACAGATTCAAACATTCTTATTTTTACTGCTTAAATACATTAAGCTTTCTGAAAGTGTTGTTGATATCCTTCCAGAAGCTACTGAATTCTGCTTTTAACTCTTTAAAGACCTTTTAAAGAATAGCATCTGTCTCTGATTTGGATTAATTTTCTCTCCTTGCTTGAGGAAATAAAGAAGTTTTGAAATAAAAAGGAAGATGAGTTTTCTTTTACAGATCTTGTAAAAGAAAATTAGTAATCCTATGTACTGGATTAGTAACCCCTTAGTACCATGTGGAATAAACTCTGACTAGGAAGAATTCTGAGACTCTTACTTGTATATACACCTGAGAAGTCTCTGAGACTGGCTGCATGCATCCTGTCAGCGTGGGTATGATATTCATCATTAAAATACCATTTTCTTTGCAGCTGAGAATAGTGTAGATTTCTTTCTTGTTAGCTATCCTGAAGAAGAGGACTTGTATTGTTTTTATGTACAGATACAGTTCTACATACATATTTTTTGAAACAGTCTGTAAATGAAAGATGAATTAATTGAGAGCTCCTGGCTCTTTCTAAGTGACATGTGAATACTTTACAAACTGTTACTAACAGAGCAGAGAAATAGAACTTACTGTGCAGAATGACTGAACTAATTTTTTTTAATGTGATCACTTTAAATGCTTTTTTTATGCTATTTCTACATTTAAAAGGTCTTAAACCACTTTTTTCCCCTGGTATGTTTTTGTAATGTCGAGATAGAACATGTATCTGCATGCCACCTTTCATTATAAATAAGCAATGCCCATTTGAAATGCACTTTCTCTCAGCAGTAAGTATTGCCTGACTGCTGAAAGACAGTGCAGCTGCAGCCCCTGAACTGTATCTTGGTACTGAAGAGGAGGTGTTGTATTGCACTAGATAGTTATTAGCTGTTTTGCACGGGGTGTTTGGTGGTTTGCACTGTTCACATGATTTGTATCCTATAATATCACATGGTCTTCCCTTTCCCTTGCCTAAGCCCCTCCTCACTTGTATCCCATTGACTGCAGCCCTCTTTCTCTGCCTCCCTTTCCCTGTGCTTAAAATCCCCGTGGGAGGTGACCTCTTTTCCACTTGGGAGGTCACCTGGACCCCCCCGGGTGTCTCCTCTCTAGGAAATAAAATAGGACTTGGCTCCCTGGAAGGAAAAAGTGCCTCCGTCTTTGGCTGCTGTTCATGTGGGATTGAGCCAGGGGCTCCTGGGTCCTGGGATTGGACCCACCCAAAGCCCCTGCAGATCAATCCCACATGGTACCAGCTTTCCCCATACAAGAAGTGCTGCCTGACCTTTACAGCATATGAATGTGGATAACTCTTCCTCCTTTGATCACCAGCCCCAGTTCCATCTTGAGGTTGTAACTCACTGTCTTCTGATCAGTCTCTGGACTGTATCTAGGGGACCAGTTGTGGTTTTGGTTGACTGAAAAGCTTAATCCTGTCTCAGGCTTCAATCCATTGCTGAGCAACAGAGAAGAAAATTGAGGGTTTTGGTAGAAGTTCACAGTAACTTAAACTCAGTTGTTCATTACACTGCTTTTTGAGAAGAAATAAAACACTAGTGCTGCTACCTGGAAACCTGTTGACATTTTTGAACTTGACTGCAGGAAAGGGCAGGGCAGAGAGACCAAGAAAACTTGTTAAAAATAAATGGAAATAAAAATGCAGGTTAGAATTTGGGCATAAGAATAGAAAGGTGTACCAGTATTGTTAAGTTATGAGGTGCTAATCTCAGTGTGGGTATCCAGGTATCCAATACTTTGAAATATATACCATGCAAATTGTATCTTGAAAATCTTCACCTCTGTGACAGGATTGTCATCACAGTAAAAGAAACTGTTATTTGAAGGACCATGATTTTATGTTTTCTTTGGAGCTTTTTCAAAGGGAAAGAATTATTGGAATTTGGCAAACACTTCCTAAGAACTAAGATGTTTTAGATATGCTATTTCTAGAAGTGTCTAAACTCTTGTTCTTTATCTGTAGGCTTGGAAAAAGGTATTAGTATCATGTAAAGAGCCCTTATGAATACAACCTTGTTTTTATTGGTATGTGTGTGAAAGTTGGTATTAGTATTTGGATTCTAAGGATCGTGAGCTATTGATTAAGAAACCAAGAACTGTGGATTTGTCTGATGTTTTATTCTGGAACATTTTAATTTTATATTTCTTTGTTCTTAGAAGTTGGGCATAGCAGTATGTGGATTTCAACTGATGCTGCAACATCTGTTCTTGAGCCTCTAAAAGTAGTATGGGCCAAATGCAGTGGATATCCCTCTTACCCAGCTCTGGTAAGTGCCCAGCTTCCCAGAAGTACAGTAGTGACTGTTTCTGGTCTGAAAACACCATGCACAAACTTAATTGCATGTAATTGGCAAATTCCCATTCAGGTTGAATAAATGTGGCTTATTCTGCCCTCTTTACTATGCACTGAGTTGTAAAGTTAGTGCAATACCAGATTTTAAGTCAGTAATCTCTGCTGCCCTGCCAGCCCTTTGAGATGTGCAGTACTCCTGTGTCGTGCAGCTAAGCCTCCTGCAGCCCGCTCGCTCCCCGTGGGTGGCGGGGGAGTCGGAAGAGTGTGAGTAAGAAAACTCTTGGGTTGAGATCAAGACAGTTTAATAGGGAAAGCAAAAGCTCTGCACACGAGCAAAGCAAGTGCATTCACCACTTCCCATGGGCAGCAGGAGTTCAGTCATCCCCAGGAACACAGGGCTCCTTTACATGTGGCTTGGGAATACAAACACCACCACACTGAATGTCCCTTCCTTCCTCCTTGTTCCCCCAGCTCTATATATGAGCATGATGCCATATGGGATAGACTATCCCTAAGGTCAGTTGGGGTCAGCTGCCCCAGCTGTGTCCCCTCCCAACTCCTTGTGCACCCCCAGCCTCCTCACTGGTGGGGCAGTGTGAGAAGGGGAAGAAGCCTTGACTCTGTGTAAGCACTGCTCAACATTAACAAAAACATCTTTATATTATCAATGCAGTTTTCAACCCAAATCCAAACCATAGCCCCATACGACCTACTGTGAAGAAAGTTGTCTCTATCCCAGCTAAAACCAGCATACTTGTCTCAGTAGTCTTTGTTTCTACATTATACATTATTTCTGCTGCAAAATTAGTATAAAAATACTCCTGATGCTGCAGCTCATTAAAGAAACAAAAAACTCAGTTGCTGGAATAAACTGACTGATTGCAGCCAATTGTGAATGATGTACTGGAAACTTAAATTGTTGTTAATAGAGGAGATAAATATATATGTGTGTGTTAATAATGGAGAAACAGACACAGTTCTGCTTACATCAAAGCTTGCAGAGAAAATATTGATGAGGTGTTTGGCTTTAGGCCTTTGGGGCTATATGAACAGTTCATACACTGGCTTGATTTATATACGAGTCTGGACAATCACGACTTTTTAATATGTGTGTGGTAAGGACAACATGAAATGTAATCATACAGAGTCAGGTTAAAACCTGTGGAGGTGGCATTCAGAGCACTTGAGTTTAAGTATCCTCAGTGGGTGATTCAAAGACACTTGGGTCAGATGCTGAAAATTTTCTGCCTTCTCCTCTAAGTCAGCATTGGTGTTTCTGAGAGTGGGATAAATTTCTGAGTGGGGTAGGTTAATTGAGGAGTTCAACCTCTGTCAAGAGAAGAAAACTCTTCTGATTTCTACAAGTTCCTCATAATATTAGCTTTCTATTCATTTATTTTTCAAAGTCAGTTTACTGTAGATTAAGATTGGTGCCAGTATGGATGGTGGAAAAACACCAGGAGTTCATCGAATAGGAGATGGGTGGAATAGGCATGGAGTAAAAACCTTTCTTTGGGTGGAAGCTGAGCACTTCATAATGCTGTGAGCTGCCTGCCAAAGGGGTTTTACCATCAGGATGGTTAGTTTAATGTTAGCAGCATATTCCCTCTCTCTCTCAAGTTTAGTTTAGAAAGACTTTGTGACTGTAACTGCATGTTTTGCTGAAGACTGAGTCATTAAATTGGATATGCAAGCTATTTGAAAGTTACACCTTTTTTTTGTTATTGTTTTTAAATTTTTGTTCCAGAGTCTGAATACGGAGCATATATTTTACCAAAATACTTTAACATAGGTTGGTTCTTTAAGGTATATGAATTTCAAACTCTAAAATTTGAGGCCAGTTACAACTGCTAGAAATTGTGGTTTGACTTTTTCATTCTAAAACCTACTTGTCAGTCTCAAAGTTGTACTAAGTGGAATTCAAATGGGACTTTTAAGAAGAATTTATATGGGTGAAAAATGCTTTTTTTGGTGTTTTCAGTCAAATCTGCCACTAGGTCTACACTATGCCTATTCAGCTTATGTCAAAAAGTTGTGTGTAACACAAAGTCAGTTTATATCCAGTGGCTATTTAGTTTATTATTTATTTCTTGATGACTTAATTTGTAATACCTTCTTAAAATGAATTACATCATTTTAAAAATGAGGAACTGTCCTTTCTTCTCTCTTACAGATTATTGACCCTAAGATGCCTCGTGTTGCTGGCCATCACAACGGTGTTACTATACCAGTGCCACCTCTAGATGTACTGAAAATTGGAGAACAAATGCAGACCAAATCAGATGAGAAACTATTCTTAGTACTATTTTTTGACAACAAAAGAAGTTGGTATGTTATTGTAATGTATTGTTTGATGCAGTTACTTGAAATTTTAAGAACCTGTGGCTTTGGTCTAGAAGAAAATTGAAACATTATTTTTCCATGAATATAATTCCTATGGAAGTATAAACTGTAAGGTTAAAATTTCATGTTGAGTCTATTTTTGGACCAAGGTATATATCATCACTGAAAAATACCTTTTTATTGTCAGTTTGGAAAAAAATATTTTAAGTCATTAAATAGTCTTTTTTATTTACAAGCAACTTTCATTTGTTGACCTGATGAAATTGCTTCATTGCTTCATAGGTTTTTTAAAAGTAATAGTCTAACATTTATCTTTATCATCCTTCATCATTGCTTTTTGAATTACAATGCTGCTAACCCCAGGCTCCTCAAGTGCATTCTCTTCGAATTTTTAACCTCTGTTTAATTCAATGCTTTATTAACACTTTCATTTGAAGTTCCTCACCTTTTCTAATTTTTTTTTTCATTAAACCTTCCCTATTTCCATGTATTTCTTTTCTATGTTCTCTGTAGACCCTCTCCTCTCCTAGTTTCCATATAGGTCAAGCTAACTGTAAATCTATCCATGTCTCATTTTTCTCTTGAATTTGCTTACTTTGAGCTATCAGTTTCCTCTTTAGATGATTATATGTGGCGTTGAGTGATGCTGCCATTCTCCTGACTCCCTCTATGCCAGTACGCTTTCACTTAAATAAATTTCTGCTTAAAATTTATAACTGATGTTTGCTCTTCTGCCCCTTAGATTTTTTGGCATAATTTTTCTGTTCTTCAGTTATTTTCTTAATTAATTAGTACTTTGTCTTAATTGTCTTTGTTCAGTTGCTCAGGGCTCCATAAGATCCTTCTGCATTCTTCTGCCTTTGTTTGCAGAGAACATCTGCATTTAAACATACTCAGCCTTGTTTCTCATTTTTTTTCTCTTACTGGTTTTGCTAGTGTAATACATGTTTTCCCTGGTCAGTTTCTTAATAATTGCTCTGATTGCTTCTTGATCTGGGGAGTCCTCTGCAGCTTAAACTTTTCTGATTAGTCTCTATACGCAGGTGGTCTTAAATCATGTAAATATTGTGCAAAGTTGTCTCTAATGGGTACTCTGCATAGACGGACAGGAAAAGGCTCAATACTTCTTCCAGCCCCTTTCCTCCCCTCCACCCTGACCCCACCAACTTGTTTTGGTAATGATTCTTTTACTGTGATTATTTTGGCGCTCACAATTCTATCTCTGTTGTGTCTCTTTTAGTCTTGAGCTCCTGTTTGTGATTTTCATTAATTTGCAGGGTGTGTGTCACCATCAGTTTGATACCAGTGGCTATCCCCTGTGGATTTTCATATTTGTTTCTTCTTCTTCCCCTCTTATATCTGGAGGACTTGCAAAGCTTTCTTTTAAAACTACCTTCTTAAAACTTCTTCTGATCTGTATTAAAACTGATAATGGTTAGACTGATGCTTTTCATGCTGTTATCATACTGTCTGTGTCCTTGTACTGACTCTTTACATTTTCAGTGTGTGTACTCAATACAATAGGGCTCTAGTTTAGAGTCCTTTAAGAAAATGAAAATATTTCAATAGCCAATTTTATTTATTTAAAAGAAAATTTTTTGCAGATTTGACTGTCTGATTTCCTATTGGTTTGGCTTCAAATGGTCTTCTAAACGAATGTTTTTATACAAAAGGAGGGCTTCTGCCTTTTGCAGGATTGGGATTGCAGACTACAGTAACATATCTTAAAGATATTCATTAATTGACCTAATTTTTGTTTTCCTCAATGTCTGTAAGTTCAGAAAACAGGATTACAATCAATGTTTCTGAAAATGACATAAATTTAATTTATACTTTTAAAGTAAATATTTAGAATGCTTTAACTAGAAGAACAGGATGTTAAGCTTTTTCCATTATCACTCCTCCATGCCCAGAATTTGAAGATATTTATGGAGCTTAAAACAGAAAAGTACCCTGAATACAGAGCTAGTGGAATTTCATACTGCAAGGTAAAAGCATACTAAAGCAGAACTTCCTTGCCAGCTTAGCTTTCCCTATAAAGAACAAATTGAGATGCCTGAAACGTAAGGCAAAAATCCATCATCTGAAAACTCCTTGTAATAATGGAAGAGAAACAATGAAGAGAAACAATATTGTGTCAGGTGAATCTTGAACCATGTCCATTGTTAGTTGCTGCTGCCTACTCTTTAACTGCATCAGTATTTTAGGCTATCTTTTTTCTGTTGATACTTAATCACTAAGTACATATCACTGTATTGGAATGTATTCTCTGTTTTATGGAAGAGATTTTCTTAATATTTCATGTTCTTTAAATATTTAATGCAAGTAAGCACTATCTTAAAAGGTGTTTTATTGCTTTTTTTAAGATGGTAAAGATGATCTGCGATATGAGAAACACAGCACAGTAGCCCTGCCATTTCTGGACAGACTTCTTGATTTTATTCTATATTTAATAGATTTATTTTTTATCCTTTTCTTACAGGCAGTGGCTTCCCAAATCCAAAATGGTTCCCCTTGGGATAGATGAGACCATAGACAAGTTAAAAATGATGGAAGGACGTAACTCAAGCATACGAAAAGCAGTAAGAATTGCTTTTGATCGTGCTATGAATCACCTGAGTCGGGTCCATGGAGAACCAGTCAGTGACTTCAGTGATATTGACTAACAGAGATTCTCTAGCAAGGCATGAAAAATACCACAGAGACTTGAACTCTACTAATGAACCTCTTTGTCTAAAAGAATGTATTGAAGATACAACCCCTTAATTGTTGATTCAGTGGCTGAGTTCTGCAAACTTGAAATAGTTGAGCAATTCTTCTAAATCACCATTGCCATATTGATTAATTATTTTATTGTGTTGTAGATTGGAGGATTTTCCACTAAACCTGTTAAAATGTCTTGTTCATAGTGTTCATAATTGTACATAAATGTATATTCAACACTTAACTTATTCTGATTTTAGAAGTAGCTCCTTAATTCCTTTTATAATTTTGTTGGGGAGGGAATTGGTTTTTGTTTTTTCCATGCTTTTTACTTTTTTTTTCCTTTCTTTCTGAGGTTAAGTTACCTAAGCACCATCTTCCAGCTTAAGGTGTTTAGTGGATCTTAAAGCCTAATATCAAAATGGCATCAAATATATGTTTGCCTAAATCATATACAGTATGGTGCTGCTTGTATCATTTCTTCCTTGGTCTGTAGCTTCTGAAAAAGACTTCTGAATGTTTGTGTAAATTGTTGCTCTTTGCACAAAGTACCACGTATTTAAGATTGATGTAAATTTACAATTACAAATATGTATTTTATGAAAGGAAGTTGCGTTATTTTGGAGGGTACTTTGTGAGAAAGACATCAATAAAAATTATACTATGTACATCACTTGCAAATCACCAAAAACACTCCATTGTTGCCCAAAATGACTTAAGGTTGTTACTGTTTTAAACAAACCTGGCTTAAAGCCTGCAAGCACATTATTTCTTTCAAAACCATATCCCATTTATCTCCCATTGGTTTAATTTTGTTGATATGTGTGCCTCCCTGTGTTTTATTTATTGTAGAAAATGTATTAATTTGCTTTATAATGAAAAATAAAATTGACAAATATATTGATATGCATTTTTATACAGGCACATGAGAAGACAACTTGCTTTGGGAGAAAAATGTATTGGAAATTGTATAAAATAACTCGATGGTTTGTGTGTAATTTGGTTTTTTGGTAACTTGTTATCTTTTGTTTCCAATGAGGGGATTTATGTAACTTTTAATTTAGAACACTTTGGTAGCAATAGAAACTTTGGATACATTTTTGTATGGTACATGTGATGTATATAGAATTAGTACTTTATTTTTATTTTTAAGAAGTAAAGCATTATGTTTGGGCAGGGGGAAGAAGGAGGGTGGGTTTCCAGAACTGCATTTTTATATTAAAAAGAAAAAAAAATAAAGTCAAGATATTGATTGTTGTAGCTACTTTATTCCTACCTTCACTGAGATACTGAATTTGTAACAATGAAATGGCAAGGTATGTTTGCAATGTGATTTATAATGGCTCCATTATTTATAAATGCACTGTGTTTGAACTCTTTTGCAGTGATATCGTAAATACTGTACCAAGTTATATAATATGAAACACCAAATAATGCATATGAATGCACGAAGTATTTATGCCCAGCTTTTTTATAAAGGATTAGCAAATACAGCAAAACCAATACTTTTTAAATCTTTTTTTTAAAACTTCATTGAATAGCATACTTCATTGTTAAACCTGCTTGAATCTTTATTTTAAAGGGACAATTACTTTTTAAATAGTTTTTAATGTTTTTATTCTCTATTGTTTGTAATACCCCCGTAGAAGCTTGAAATAAAATTTCTTTCTCAACTGTAAATTTTGTCCTGAATTTAGCCCCTGAGATTTTGCTGCAGTGCCTGTTTTCTTACTCCATGACTGAGCTGTTCCAGAGGCACTGGACCAAGAAGCTGAATGTTCTCCTGTGGCACCCAGCATTGTCCTTACTGAGCCCTTTGCATAGGAGATATTCCAATGAGCTGAGACCAGTTGCCTTTGATGGACCCTGGTACTTAGGGATGAGTTGGATAAACTTCACGAATGATCAAGCAAATAGTTTTCTCAGACTTGACAGCAGACACTGCTTTAGGGAGAGCAGTGATGGCAGGTACCCTGGAAGGACCATCACTGAGGTCTGCTGCTCTGATGGCCACAACAGCCATATCAGTTAGAAAAATTAAAATCTGGTTGTTTGCATTAAATGTAATGACTTCAAGGATCTGCCATATAATCATGCTCTTCTTTAAAGGGAATGGAGCCTAATTTGGGCAGTGTTGAGACACTGTAGAACCACTTGTCATCATAAGGACTCTGTTAAAGGTATTAAAAAAATATGCTGCATCTGATTTTACTTCAGGCTGGTTCCACAATATTTACTCAGATTTTGTATGGTAAAAGTAGATAATGATTCACAACCTCCTTTTGATGCACAGAGAAATGGGCCTTTTTTCTGTCTTGGACCTTGGAAAGCTGAAATGCAGTTGCAACAGAAGTTGGAAGATGACAGCTTGTATGATAAGGATGTTGATACCTGCGAAATATGAAGTGCCAGTAAAAAAGAAAGCATAGAGTTGCAAAATGATTCTTCAGAAGGCTTCCTATGTTCTCAGTTGCTTTGCACACTAGCAACATTGTGGGGGGGGAAGAGCTCATCTTTGCAAAAACGAGCATTAATTATTTTTGAACTTCTTTTTAAATCATATCGTCAGGAAAAGCTCTAGTTGAAATTTTGCTCAGACTTCCAAGTCTTATTTTATGACTTTTTTGTTCAGACATGATTTCATCAGTTCTTGGAGAAGGAAAATGTGCTGCCTTCATCTTACAGGGGACTGTATGCACTTATGAGAATTATCAGCTGGAAAAATTTACTGATTAAAAGAAGCTTGTTAAATATCCTGAAAAAGCATGCTGCATCTTCTTCTGATGAAACTGGCATGAAAGGCTCGTTTATTTTTGTTCTGGTTATGCAGTGGAAACTGTCCCAGGAATTCTTCCCAGACCCTGTCATGAGGAGGTTGCTGCAGTGTCACTTGCTGTTCCCATACTCTCTTGTGATGAAGTCCAGTATCATCCAGTGGCTCTTGAGATTGGGTTAAAGTTTAAAATAATTTCTTAGACTTGCCAGGTTTTGGTGTGACTTGGGTGTTTTTAACAAATTTTGTACCTACTTAAGAAAGGAAGTCTGAGCTCCAAAGCTGCCTTATTTCCAAATTCTAGGGCCTAACCAGATACAGTAGGGAGATGAATGCATGCATACTAGAGTGTACTTCACTGTGGTGTAGACCAGCTTCTTCTATGATGGTAATAACAACAACTTACAGTGGAAATTCGTATTCTAATGGAGAGAAAAACTGGAACACCACAGTCTGGCTTGCCAGCTTCTTGGGGAGTGTTACAGTTATAAGTACAGGGTGTAAGTTTGCACATTCACTGCTCAGTTCTGGTGTGATCATTTCCTGTTAATAGAAGCGTGAGACCTACATCAGCAGTTGAAACAATGTGAAAATTTCTTTTCTTGTATCAAAATATGAGCAATTATTGAAAAAATATTTAGGGGAAAATGTGACTAGAGAATGTTTTTTTAAAAAAGTTTGTTACCGACCTCTGATTTTTTCGGGAATGTTTGTTGTGATTTTTTGTCTTTTACACTAGAGGGAGCAATGCACACAGACCATCGACATCTACAAAATAAGTATTCAGTTTTTCCTTTTCAAAATGCTGCTATTAAAACTTACTGCTTGCAAACAGTAAGTCTTTTTTGCTTCTAGTGTTTCTAGTCCATCAAAAGTAGCTTTCTCTGTTCTTGCTGCAAGTGGGCTAATTCAGGAATGCTTAATTTTAACTAGAGCTAGTACAAAGGACAAATAGCTCTGGATTTTCTGGCTCTCATATCTAATTGCATAGTAACTTCTATGTAAGATGAGTAACTTCTTACACTTTTATTTAATTGTTGATTTTCTTTTCTCAGTTGCATTCTGTAGTGTTAGAAAATGACTCAGAGGTGGTTGCTGGTGGTAGCACAGTGCAAGTCAAACACATTAATTAACAGAAATACTCTGTTTGGAGGTGAAGGTTCCAGATGAGACAGTTGCTCTGTCATGCTGCCTGGCAAGGGGAGGTTGTCTTGAGGATATGTACAAGGGAATCATATTAATTCATCTCAGTCTTGTGATCATATGGGTAAAGGTTTTTGCCCATGTGAGAAGAAACTTTCTCACCCACAGTATATCTGTAACAGAAAATACAGAACTGAAATGTAAATGGAGGAGACATTTACTGTCCACATCCAGCTTAGCACCTTTGGGTTACCTTGTTTAGATTTTTGTTTAACATCATTCAGTTGCTATGACTTACCTGTTTTATCAGTTCTTCCTTGAAAGATTTATTTCCTCTAAAACTTTTAATGTAGAAAAAGAGTAAATTAAAGGTAATGGAAGTTTGGAAAATAATATTTTAGAATAGCATGAAGTTAAAAAACTTTTTTTAAATTTTTGGGAGTTAGTATTTGATGGGAAGGGGCTGTAAATTTATGTGCCTACTTATTCAACTTTTATTGGCTGTGCACAGAAACTGTCAAATCTCTGATGGTCAGGAAAGAAAGAAAATACAAGATCTCAGCAGCTGTTCTTTAACGCTATTCACAATCTTTTTCAGTTCTTTCCGTGTGTTAAACTAACAGTGCAGTGATTGCAGTCACCCCGTTCTATTTTCTGCTTATACTGCATGGAGAGAGACAACAGAATAAGAATTTTATTTTCCTTTTAATAATTTAAAATATTCTTTAAATTTTTTAATTAATCCCCATGATATCACATATCTTCTCATCACGCTGCTGCTCTGCTGCCTTTGTGCTGCTCTGCTCCATTTTATTTTCACAGTTCTTACAAGCTCAGCTCATTTTTTGGTGGTTTTGATCCATTTTGAAGTCTTCACTGCAGCAAGCCAGCACTGTCAGCAAACCAGGGAGGTCTCCTTTTACTGGGCTAAAGTGGCTAAAGTCTGGCTATATAGAGAGGTCTGGGGTAATGTGAATAGTTTCCATGTCCAGACTTTGGTTGCTCCTCTTTACATGAAATTTTATGTATTGATACCAGCTTTTCTCATCTCTTCTATTAAGCTGAGGTTTTGGTCTTGTCTCAGCTGTCTGGAGCCATTCTCCACCATGAAGGGCTTCACACTGAATTCTAGGGAGATGTAACTGTACTCTCCATTCAGCTTCCCTGGCAGCAGTCCCAAGTAGATTTAGCCTAAGAAGATGGGTTAGGAATTCTCACACATCTTCCTCTTCTATGGTCAGTTACTGGGTCCTTCACTCCTTCAAACTTGGCTTTATGAGGAGACATTTACTGTCCACATTAAGCTCTATGAGGATAAGAATTTTCACATCCTTATTTAAAAAAAAAAACAACACAGAAAAATCTTGAAAGTACAAGGAGGACAAAGGAGCATCTACGCCTGTCATTTTAATGGGAAATCAGTTGCTAATAGATGGTGCAAAGATGATAAAGGATTGGAGTTTTTTTGATTGATTTTTTTGGGCTTGATTTGTCACTATGTTTGAGACTGGGACAGTTCAGTTTTTCAGACTCCCAGTCCTTGTTAAAAAAAAAGTTGATAATACCCTCTTTTGTAATTTTGCTTTAGGGCCATGGAAATTTGTTGCTCATGCTCAAGTAGATGGAGAACCACAGGAACATGAGTAATTTTTATCAATAATCAATAGGGAGCTATTGAAAAACATTAGCAATTTTTTATACATGAAACTTGTATTTTGGGACTTTGAAACTTGATTTTGGGACTTTGAAGATTGTCTAATTTTTCAGTGTGCAGAGTTCACAGAGGTATTGTACCACTGTAAATTATTCCAGTTGTAAGAAAAGCAATCATGCCTTCTTTTCTTAGGAGTTATTTAAAAAATTATTTACGATTAAGGTGGGCATAAATTGTTGCTGTTTAAGGTTTTCTGTTTAGCACTTCTATAAGGAAAATTTTATAAGGAAACCATTTGATTAGGAAAATAAGGTAATAAAATTATCTTAATAAAAACAACCATAAAACTTAATAATTAATGTAATAGCTATAATATAGATATAATGTTTAAATATTAATCTTAAAATAATGGAGATAATATGCTGTAGAACAAAGGGATCCACTTTATTTACCATACAGTTTTCTAATAATTCTGATTTTTAATGCTGCTTTAATAATAATCTGTTGTTCCTCAGCTGCTTCTCTTTCACTGAGAATGACTGACAGCAAACCAATACTTGTCAGGAAGCACAAAACAGAAAACACAAGATGCTACACAGACAAGAGCAGACGTTTGGTCAATCCCCATCCAGGTGCTCAGTGCATCAGTGCTTCCCTTCCACGAATCACACAGTGCAGGATCTCATGGGCAAAGCAAGCAGACAAGCATCCTGCATGGATTTGACATGTGGCCATTGAAGCAGTGGGGTAGAGATAACTGGGCATTAAAAACAAAACAAAAACATTTAATAATTTTGTGACAGGAACTGTGCAATAGCAGGTCATTGTCCTTGATGGCCCAGAAGGTTTCTTCAATGCTGTGTTGTTAATTCTTAATTGTTAAGCTGCCTCATGACAGGTAAATATGACTTTTTACCTAATTTTCTTAAGTCCAATTTTACTATCATTTTTTTTCCTTTCTCTCCCCCAGTTCATATGTTAAAATAAAGTCAGAATAAATAATCATAATTAATGCTTCCCAGGATGAGAGAAACAAACATGATGTGGATTTTTGCTCTCCTTTTAATTTACTTACTCTCACATTCTCTTTATTATTAACTTAATGATATTTTGTACTGTTGTGGTGGTGTTTATACAAGCCATATCATTAAGAGATATAAAAGTTCTAGTTTATTTAAAGACAATGATATTTTGTGTAAATAAAATGTGTCATTCAATATTGTAATTGTAATTTTTTTCTGTTTTACAGAAGACCTTCTGGAATGGACTGAAAAATACTTCTCATCGAAATAACGAGTAAGAGAATTTTTGGCAGTTAAGAGAAGTTACTGAATTTGATTTATCATAGACTATGCCTGTCAACCAGAAAATACAAGAAAAGGTAAAGAAAACTGAAAAAGTAAAGAACTGACAGCAGTATAATAGTTTTTATTTTAAAAGTCCTAATTTCTAGGCAAGGAAAAGTAGCTGCATAGAAAATGAGAGCAGGATTCTCAGTTTGGAGTTAGAATAAAAAAAAAATAAGGTCAAAGACAGTAACAGCAGCAGATAGTCACATGACACCTCCTCCAGAGCCCTGTATGCCAGAGACTTTGTTGATGCTGCTTATTACTGCAATTGTTCAAAGTGTCTGTCAAGTCTCCCATGCTTCATATAAGCTATTTGCATAAAAATAAACCATTAGCATTTTAACACCTCAGCAATAAAAAGTTTTAGTTTTGAAAACTCTGGTCTTATTTTATATTTAAAATTCAGTAGTTTCATTAATCTTGGTTAGTGTGACACTGTCTTCTGTGTCCAAGGTTACTAGAGTTGACAGTGATGTATTCAGTCAGGTTAGGTGTAGCTAATGAACTACACAAGTCTGTTTTATTACCTGTCTCTCTAAAAATTACTTTTGGGGACAGCCTGAAGTTCGTATTAGCTTTTGTATTCAACAGTCTCTTTAAAGTCAGCTATATGTGTACAATACCAGTTAAAGAACAAACAGCCTTGAAAGTGAAAACACAGTTGCAAGGCTGAGGCTGAGCCTGTTTTGCTGTTGCTTTTGCAGCAAGAGTACACAGGAAACCTTTGTAGTAGATATTGGTCCTCTCAAGCACACATAATCAAATTACCATTTTCTTTTCTGATATTCATGGGATCTGCTATAAAAGAAGACCACAGGCTATTTGTTCTATAAGTTTAGACAACCTCTTACTGATTAATTTGGTTACAAACAAGAGGGAAAACAGTTCCAGAGAAAGACAAAAGCAATACGTGGCTTAGTGCTGCTGCTGCCGCCATTAAATTAGTTTTGGTAAAACTCCTGTTGGTGGAAATTGAGTGAATTGTCCAAGGACAGTAGAAATTCAGATTATCCAGGACCACAGAGAAAGCCTGGGACAGAGCTAGGAATCACACTGAACACATTTCTGCCTCAGTGATGAAATTATGTTTTCTTTTTTAAACAGTTTATAGATTTGGGATTTAATCACCAGCTCAGCTGCTCAGTGAATTTTGTTAGAAAAGGAGTGTGTTGGGCTGACCCCAGCTAGCAGCAAAGCAAAGCAGAGCTACTCTATCGTTCCCTGTGGGATGTGGAAGTGCAGAGGAAGAGGAAAAGCAAGCGAACTTGGGTCAAGATTAAACAGTTTAACAAGTGAGCATGGAATATGCCTTTGGGCAGCTCAGGTCGGCAGCTGTGCCTGCGTTTCCTCCCAGTCTTCTCCCCCTCCCAGCAGAGAGGCAGAGTGAAACCAGAAGGACTTGGTGCTGTACAAGCACTGCTCAGCAGTAGCCAAAACACTTGTATGTGATCAACACAGTTCAGTCACAAATCTAGAACACGAGACAGTATCAGCTGCTGTGACATTCCAGCCAGACCCAGTATAAAAGTTTAATTTTTTTTTTTCAATTTGCTTTTGTTTTACATCAGCATCAATATGGTAAATTTTTGATTTTTATTTTAAGGCAGAAGTCCTCTAACCTCTTGTTAGAATAGTCAACAGTGCTGTAGGCAGAGCAGCCCTATGGGATATGGGAGACAGATTCCCCTTTCATCCTGTGGCCACTGAATATGGGCTGCTGTTACCCCAACCAGCCATCTGTTCTGTAAACAGGAAGCCTAGTATAAAAAGCCTTGTTAAAATGAATATGCTTCAATGAAAATCAAATTTTTTACCAAAACCAGTATAATTATATCAAAAAGTTTTGCTTCAGTACAGTTATTTATCTTGGTCTCTTATCTACCCATAAGTCTTGATTCTACCTTATTTCTACTCCTGTGTTGCAGATGCGAAACACAATACAAAACTTTCTCTTATAAAACAGATGCTAAATTATCTTAATATGTTTACTGCTATTTGACTGCTGGTAACAGTTGTTCCCAGTATCCAATCTATATGGGTATGCCATGACAGTATTGAAATAAATAGAAGTTCCACTGTGCATTCTGGGAATGCATTTGGGGACTACCAAAGCAAATAGTATGTATAGTTAAACAGTTTAAATTCATCTGTAATGTGTTTCAAGTTATGGGGTTTTACCAGTCTGCTTAATTTAGAAACTCCATTTCCATTTCTTTATGTGCTGATAAAAATATGTATGTTTTAACATTTGATTTAAGTTATTCACACTGCTAGATCTCTGGGCAAAAAAGATGACAGGTTGTTAAGAATTATTCCCTAAATTCATGTTGAAGTAGTAAAAAGAGAAAAAATTTCCTTATTTTGGAAAAGTGGAGGCACCGAGTTTTAATCAAAGGATAAGAAAAAATTAGCACAGTGGTCTTTGAGGGATTTGAGTACTTAATGCTGATAGATGAGCTACTCATTTAGTACAAATAAAGAGAAAGGAGAACTAGGCATAATTTTTCTTGTGAAATCTTTTCTTATTAAGACCAGCTTATTGTGAAAACACAGTAAAATTATAAACTGCACTTATATATTTCACAAACATAATTCCTTTTAACTAAATGAGTACAACCTTAGTTAAATAGTTTTCCCTCAGAAGTAAAATATAGATACCTTTATGGGCTGAATTTTGCCCAAACTTTAGGCTTGGGCTAAAATTCATGTATCATCAATGAAAAATTACAGCCATGGACCAAAACTTCTGCAACAAAAAATCTAAACCTGATTCTCTTACTCAAGGTTGTTTGCTTGCTTGTTTACTTGTTTGTGTTTTGTTGCTCCCCCTCTGTCTGCTCATCCCTTATAATTTCTGATAATCTTTCCCAGGGGTGGAACTGTAAAAGTTACTGGCTGGAGACAGAGATGAAGGGGACGTCACCCTACTTTCCTTTTCTCTATCTTGTTTCATCTTTCAGATTTCTTAGGGTCCCGTTTTTAACAGTCATGGTCAGGTTTCCCTTGAGTTGGTTTTCTTTCTCCTACTCTGCTGCGGGAGGGGAAACAAAATTGTTAACTCTGAAGGAGGTGAACAAACTGAGCACATCTTCAGCATGGGGCTTTTGCCATTGCACCATGTGAGATTAAGGGGGTGCACAAGAACCAGTTTATCTGGATCCTGCTCTGTGCACTCAAACAGGCCTGCTGAAGTAGGCAGGCTGAATTTTGGGCAACTAACATTTACAATTGCATGACAATATTTATCCAATATGAAATTTTAAATTAGCTGCTTGGTTGGATTTCTTGTATTACCTATTTTAAAACAATACACATTACAGACAAATACAAGTCTGCAAAGGTGCTGATTTCCAGACAAAATTCTGCAAGTAGCTGTTCAAACTGAAGAAATATACACAAATAATGTGAAATATACACAAATAATGTAAAGGTAGTTAAGCCAGTTTATTCTTCAGTAAATATGCCTGTATTCTGGAGAGTAGAACAGCCTCATGTCCAATTTGTTTTGGTAAACTAGTGCTTTTTAGATAGAACCCTCTTTTTGTATTATGGAACACTTGTAAAAAAATATTATAATATATAAAATCAGTCATTTACTCAATTTATTACTATTTGTCATGGTTTGATTCATGCAGTCCACAACTGAGAGGGAGTTTGCTGTGTATGTCCTTCAACTGTAACTGAAGTCACAGAGTTGACTTACTGCTAGTGATGTCTCCAGGATAATGTAGACAGTAGCAATATCAGTAGGCCTTTGGCAGAGAAAGATTATAATGTTCTAAGACTAAATTATGAAAGTTAACTATTTAGAAGGCCATGGGAATCTCTAGGGTGGGACATAATTAAATCCTGACTTGTTCTCAGAGGAAGAGTTGCTGGCAAAGATAAATCTAGGGCATTAAGCCATAAACAAGTTTTCAGTTTTAAAAAGTATGTTTTATCAAAAAAGATCACTTGCTGAATCCCATGCTTGCATAAAATAGAGCAATTTTGACATTGGCTTTGAAAATTAATGTTCTGGGGCCTATTTAATACATTGCATAGGGCTGGAGTGGCAAGGTCTTAGTAGCAGAGGGGTGTGGAGGTATCTCCTGTGAGAAGATTCCAGAAGGTTCCCCCATGTCTCATGAAGCCATTGCCCTCAGGTTCCAAGACACATCTGGAACCAGATGGCTAACCAAGGCTGAGCCCACCAGGGATGGTGGTGCTGGTGCCTCTGGGATAACAGATTTAAGAGGGGGTGGGCGAAACAGCTGCACAACAGCTGGAAAGAGGCATGTGAATGTGTGAAAGAGCCTTCCAGTACAAAAGGAGTTGGAGGAGGTGCTCCAGGCAGTGGAGCTGGGATTATTCCCCTGCAGCCCCTGGTGCCCATGGTGAGGCAGCTGTGCCCCTGCAGCCCCTGGAGGAGACTGATGCCAGGGAAGGTGGATACTCAGAAGAGGCTGTGATCCTGTGGGAAGCCCACACTGCAGCAGGCTCACAGGGAGAGGAGCCCAGGCTGGAGCAGGTTTGGTGGCAGGACTTGTGACCCGTGGGGGACCTACGCTGGAGCACAGCAGGAAGGACTGTGGGGTGGGAGCCCACACTGGAGCAGGGGAAGAGTGTGAGGAGTCGCCCCTCTGAGGAGGAAGGAGTGACAGGGACAGAGTGTGATGAATTGACATGACAGCCCCCATTCCCCACCCACCTGTGCTGCTGGTGGGGAGGAATTAGAGAAATAGGGAGTGAAACTGGGACTGGGAAGAAGGGAAGGGTGGGGAGGTGTTTTAAGATTTTATTTCTTCTGAACCTACTTGTATTCAATTGACAATAAATTAATTTCCCCAAGCTGAGTCTGTTTTGCCTATGATCTTCTGATCAAACAGCTGAATAATCTCTCTCTGTAACTGCTGAGTGATATCTCCCTGTCTTTATCTCAACCCAGGAGCCTTTGTTACATTTTGTCTCCCCTGTCCAGTTGTGGAGAGGAGTAAAAGAGCAGCTTGGGTGCCCAGTCAGATCAGGCCCCCACACCTATCAAGGAAGCAGCTCTCATGGTTCTGGTGGCTGTAACCATGCAGGATGGATCTGTGAGATCAACTCTGTGCCCTGCTTGAGTTTGCCAAGGAATCTGAACGCAGCCATGCAAATACTTCCACTGCTGCTCTCATGTCTACAGTGCAAGCAGATACTCATGGTTTTCTTTTCTGGTGGAGCTGCTCAGTTCTGGCAAATTTCAAATTGTTTCCACAAAGATTCACTTTGTAGGCCAGGGAACAACCACAAGATATAAAATGTATGGATTCATTTCTTCATAAATATTTAATTGCTTATTTAAAGTGGAATAACTTTAGCAGTGATAAAGACCTTTCTCGGCAAAATAATTAACCATGAGGATTTAAGCTTATCTCTGTGACTTTGCTTTGGAATGAGAAAACTGTGCTGACCCAAACAGATCCTGTAGTCACCTGGCAAAGACTGTTAATTTCTGGTTTTCAGTCCATATTTTATGCAATAAATTATGTACTGGGGGGCTTAAAACATGCTGAGAATGGACAGGTCTCCTTGCAGACTTTCTGAGGCTTTCTGGAGTGAAGGGCATCTCAGCTAAGCAAGATTTTAAAGAACTTTTGGTAAAAGCTTGGGTTTAAATCAGATATACAATGTAGATACTTTCATTGCTTTCATTTCTCTTACTTTGTTATAGAGTTTTGAAGTAAATAAAAGGCATTGAATTTGAATTTCAATTTTTCAAACTATTTGAATAGTCTTCTGAAACAAATAAACTTATTTATCTGGAAAATGTTGTTTTCATAACCAAATCAACAGAAGTCCTACCCAGGTATTCACTGAATGAGCATATGAGCATAGAAGTCTACCCATGGAAGGATTAGAGTCTAATGCTTTGAGCTGCTACACTTTAAATGTAGAGCTGAAATGTACTGCTGGATCACTCCTGCTGCAGAATTAGCATAATTTGGGAATGTCATTTGGTAATCTTTTTATTTATGCTTTCCAAATTGGATTTGTGTAGGCCATTTACAGAGTGCTTTTATTTCCCACTGTCCACAAGCTGACCAGCTAGAACTAACTTCTTACTTTTCCTGATTCTGAGGGCTGCTGTTTCTGCATGCTAATTCATCACTACCTGTCCAATATATCAAAATGCATTTGCTAGTTTTCTCTAAAATTTACTGAGAATATTGAGTGACTTCCCATTAAATCAATATTTACTGGACTGATGCGCTGTAAATCCATCTGTCTGAAGTATATGTGACCAACACAGCACAATTTGGAGGGATCTGATGCTAAAGGAGATATTTCAAGGCAGTTGTTCTTCCACTCCCAATGAAGACTTTAAAGTGAGAACAGATCTCAAAGGCTGTGTGGTGACTGTTTTATCAATTTCAAAATAGTACAGCTTTGCTTTCATATTTAAATAGTCAGTTGGAATCACAAGGCTGCAGAACTAGGTAGAGTAGAAAGGACTCCTGCTTCAGAGGGAACAGAACAAGCAACAATTTCAGGTATCTTGAGAGTATATGCCAAATGAATCTATGCATATAATTTTTTGCAATTATTTGCAGCTCTCTTGAGTCTGAAGCAAAGACTTTAAAAGTTCACTGAGGTCTAGGAATAAGAAACAGTATCTAATAATTACAGAAAATGTTGTTCTGATGAGTGCCACCTGTATAATTCAGTTTCTATGTGTCTGCCTACATGTATAGGTAAACCTATGTGATGTGAACAGGTTCACATAGGGGAATTTTCATTCATGCTGAGTGCACTTTATGTTGCACAGACATCTGAAGTGGATCACAGCTAACAAATGGCTCAGACAACCTCTAACCATGTCCCAAGACCCTTAAAGAGGCTGAAGCACTGCTTCTGTTCCCCATCATCCTCATATATTGATATAAATAAGGGGTATTGTAAGACATAAAGCTATAGAGAAAAGCCAGCAAGGAATAGTTTAGTTGCTTTAAGCTCTGCTACCAGTTTTGTATACATCTGACAATTATTGCAGTTTTTTGACACTACTGGTCTGGATGATGGCCATGTCCTTCCCTTGCAGTGTGATAACACAAGTCTGACTGCAGGATTCAGGCTTGCATAAAGGAGGTTTGCAGAAAAAGAGACCATATATCCTTAGCTTGTACATTTTCAATAACAACCGGGTGAGAAACGTCCAAAGATCATTTTCTCCTCATGAAGTTACTTTTCTAGTCAGTTCTTTCCCATCCCTTTCTTGCTCTTAATTCTCCCAACAGCAGCAACAGGAAAAGACAAAGCAGATCAGCCCTGCTGTCTTCATCCTTTGGAAGGTTTCATGCAGTGTAAAGCTGTCTCTGTGCTCAGACAACAGGAAATATTTCATTTTCAACAGAAAGAAGAATATCTGATAGTCCAGCCTTCTGGTGGTGTTTAACTCTGAGAAGCCAGAAGTGAGCCCACAACATATAAAAAGTAAATTAAAACAAAAACAACAACAACAACAACAAAAAACACCCAAAAACAAAAACAACAAAAAAGGCCTACAACAAAATAACAAAAAGCAAACAACAAAAACAGACAAACAACTTTTTTTCTGCAACAACTTCTGTATACTAGAGGAAAAAACAGGCTTCTGTTGCTGTCAAGATGTTTTAGGTTTGACATTACAAAAAAAGCTCCCTAATACTGATACTTTCACAGCTCAGGTTTAGATGGCTGACAGATTTTGTGGAATTGTTATAATTTTATATATTAGCAGAGTTAAATTAAACAATTTCAGGGCATTGTTTTTTTTCCCCCCCTCTTTTTGTATAATAATATTCAAATTGTCTTTTTCTTTAAATGTCATTGTGGTTAAAACTTTTACATCTGATGTAAGCCATTTTTACTTTTTCCCTCTTGCAGGCACTTAAAAATAATGATAGAGCAATATTTAAAGTAAAATGTAGTTTCCCAGGTGGAAAACTACAAAGGCACGCATTTAAAAAGGACCAAGGTTTTAGAAATTTTCAAATAAAAAGACAAACTGTTTTACAAGTTTTAATTACTATCAATACTTCAGCAATCAGTGACAAGTAACACAGATAATTAATTTTCTTATTTTTTGCTGGAACTTTTGTTTGTGTTAAAAAAAGCAAAACATCAAAGCTAAATGACTCCATGGAAACTGCAGTTACTCATGCTCAAGACATTTTCCATGATCTATTAAACACAAATATGTTTTAATTTGAACACTATTTTTATGTTCCTGGTGCTATCCTTATTTATAACATTGATATAAGTTTTTATAACAAGTCTCATCACATTTCTTAGTATTTTAATTGTGAAATACTTAATGGTACTGACATTTAAAATAACATAATCAGTATTAGAAATAATACTGAAATTAATAGAGTAGTGGTAACTCTAAGAACATCTTTGTACTTACAATGACATTATGTAGAACTTTATTATAATTTTAATAGGAAATTATTTCATTATTATGGGTTTGCCATCCACTCATAAATGCACCCTGAACAGGGAAGCTGTGTGTGGTTGAAATGTAAATCTTTTACCCTAACTTGATGCTGTAATTCTTATTAGCAGTCTGAAAAAAATTTGCCTGGAAACATTTTGGAGGCTTACAGAAAGGAAAGCCTAAACTACAAATCTAGTTTAGCTGTCACCAAGACCTTATCAAACCTATTTATTCATAGAAAGTTTCTTACATCTTAACATCCATGTCTTAAACCCAGGAGATTCCTCTGTTTTCTACCAGAAATTAGCAGAATACAGTAATTTGTGGGGTTTTTCCCATGTCAGTCTTAATTTAACTTCACATCCAAATCCTATTTTAATCCTTCCAATGAACATGCCCTTTTTACTTGCACGCAACTTCTACCCAGAGAACATTCCAGCTATAATTTGAGTAAAAACTCCAGGATATTGACAACTTTGAAGAGAATGGTGTGTTTTCCCCCTTGAAGGCCTGCTCTTTATGCTGCAGATACTCTCTTTGATGGGTGATACCACAGGGACAGTTTTGTTTCAACATAACGTATTGCCTGTTAAAATAAATCTAAATGAACACAGAGGTCACACTGAGCTGGTCCCAAATGTCCCTACAGACATATGTACAGACAGGTGGTTAACACAGCCTCCTGTCCAAAACCAGATCTGGAGGGATTTCTCCTTATTCCTGACAGATGGTCAGCTCTTCTCAGAGAACCTGAATATGTTCATTTAAAATATTTATGGGATTCTAAGATGGAACTACGGGTTCTTCGGGTGCAAAACCATGATCCGCCTTTCAAAGATAGTTTACTTGGGACTTTGAAATTAATTTCCTTTTCATGCAAAAAAACAGCTACATAAGTACTGAGGACAAAACTTGAGTTATTTGGGGATAAAACAGCAGAGATTAATTATATTGCATTATGCTTTAGTTCCATTTTTTTAAAGACCTCTGGGGTACTGGGGTACATTTGCTCTCCTTTAAAGTCACTGCTGTTTGAGAACAGTGTATTATTTGGGTATCTGTCCATCCTGAACAGGATGCAGAGGATGCCTCTCCTGTGCAGCAGCACTGACCCAGGGACAGGGAATCCATCCCTCTGTGTCACTTGTGTTTCTCTGGCTGTAACCACACCATGCTGTGTCATGCAGCCTTTCATGGTCACTGCAGCAGCTTCTCACCCTTCACCTGCTCCCTTCATCAGGAACAGGCTCTGTGGGAGCAGCCCAAGGCTGCCTGTGCTGGTCAGTTCTGTGGAATGCAGCTGATATCATTGCTATGACAGAAACCATTTGCCCTAGTGTTCTGGTCAAGCTGCTTGTACCATTGGCCCCAAAATGACCATGGAAAATAACACCCACAGCTTTAATTTTGTTTCTCCATGAGCTGCCAAGAAACTTCTGTTGCACCAGAAAAACCCAGCAAGTGATTCATAAAAAATGTGTGTAAAAAACATGAAGTACTTATGTAGTGATGTAGTATTAATATCTTTTAATTTCTGGGTTACAGACAATTCCCCTAATGTGACAGACCTGTGGGTGATAATGGCAAGGCCCATGCTGTGGCACTGCTTATAATTATTACTGTAATTCCACCAAGATTATCTGCTTGCACAGGTAGAGAGTAGGTACAAAAATGTCTAGGCTTAATATTCAGAGAGATTAAAAATGTGTCCCTTCACAGGCAAGAGTGGATAATTGGAGCCTTTGAGTCTTAAGTCCTGTATTCTGCTATAGAAATATCTTTTAAAGTCTATTCTGAACTAAACCCACTAAAACTTAAAGCTGGTTTGCAAAGAAATTTTGCTCTGTCAGCTTCTGCACAATGATGGTTTAGTATCCTTATAAATAGAGGCTCTGTTAAACTGAGTGAAGCAGACCAAGTGTCTTTACAGAAAAACATATTTCTGAGAAACAGCTGGGACATTTTTTAATCAATGGAGGTTTTAAAGTGAACTTCAGCACATGGCTGCAGCAAACATATGGACCAGAAGATGATTAATATGTGTACACAGATACTCCCAAGAAATCCCTATTGTTTTGATAGATGAAAATGACTCCCAGTAAGCTCCAGACTCTATTCTATGCTAAAATAATAATAATAAAAAAATTACTTTGCATGAATACAGTGTATGTTAGCCATAGTCAGTCTGGAGAAGTTTAGCCCTTGCTTGAAAGGTGCTGTTGGTGACCAAGATAAAAGTCTAAAACATTTCTAATGATGTTTGATGTTTCCAAAGGAGTAAACCCCACATAACCTGTTCTCTAGTATTAGTTTAAACTTTTGACATTTGCAGATTACTACTCAAATGTGCAAACAATGATTCTGCTCTCATATTCCTATTAATTTCATAGAGGAATTATTAGCTGTGGTCCACAGCAGGATTCCTTACATATTTCTCTTTGCAGTACCAGGCAGAAGTGGAATTTTCTGTGTCCCTGTGTCTCTCTGGGTGTTAACATAAAGTATATGCTACAAGCAGCTTATCTCAGGAGCTCACTGGTATGATTCCTTTATGTTCTTTTCAGTGAAAATACTGGTCTCCAAGCCATTACTTTTGCATTAGACAGCTCTTTAAAAATAGACCCATTTAATGTTCTGTGTTGAAAGAAACATTGGGATACAACAGTAATCAGAACTGGAGGAGACTTAATGATTATGTCTTTAGTGTCAGAAGACACTTTCAGAATTTTTGATTTAGTCAGCTGATATATACAGGAACACTGACAGTACATGGCCTCTTTAGATACCCATATTAAGTTATTCTCTATAGGTACAATTTATTTTCCTTTTTATGATGTTTGATGTCACATCTGATATTTTCTTCAAAACAGAAGATTTAACAGAAAGGTGATAATGTAAACATGTTGAAATACATCACATGAGGATATGTATATTTGTTATTGTTGAGACACAACATCTGCTCCTACTCATGTGCTTTGTATGAGCATTTTATAATAATGAAAAGTTGCAAAATTTAAAGAGAAGATAAAGCAATAAAATGTACAAAGCTTACTGCAACAGCACACACTGAGAAGACATGGATTTTTTTGTTTGGTCTTATCTCTGCTTACGTCAATCTCATCTGTGTTAACAGACTTAGTAACAGCAGAATGGAGTCTGTGACCATCATTCTGCTAAGGTGTGACTGTGTTAACGTGGGAGTGCCTTTTTTCAGCTAAATCCACACCTTAGGGGAACGGGAGCCAGCCTGTTTGCTTGTCTTTCTTCTTTTAAAGGACTCAAATATTCCCCCACACTTTGCTGATTGTGCCATGGGTGCTGTATTATAGACCTGAGCTTTTCAGGCTCGTGCTGATGTCCATTGAGGAATTATGTTGTATGTTCTCAAATGCAACAATCTTTTGTGCATGGCCCATTCAAGATATTCATGATTCTTTTTCAAAAGTGGAGCAAGAGTTTTCTTCTTTTAATTTAGACAGGAAGAATTTTAAAGCTTCTTAAAATCAGGTATGAATAATTTCAACTTGAAAAGTCAAAATAAATGTTCACTGTTAAAATTCATCTGATAATTATGGACACAAATAATTGAATACATTTGCATTTTTTCAACTTCTGTGCTAGAAGTTGTGTTTACTTGAATCTCCTCTGTGTATTACCACACCAAATAAAGAGCAGAGTAAATAGAGCTGAGACAAAGTTAACTGAGAATGAGTGATCATTATATAAAATATCATGGAAAATTGCACTAGACATCTCTTACAGTTAGCTAGCTGATATTATATATTTAATGCACAGTTTAAAGTGACTGCAATACAGTATAAAATATTAAAAGAAAGCTTCCATTTACGAAAATGATGCTGTAAATTAAATGCAAATCAGGCTGATAGTAATTGATTGTTACTGAATTGCTAGTATGTGATTAGATTTCAAACTTGTTATTGTTTCTCATTTGTAGCTCTGAAATAAAATGCAAAATGTATAAAGAAAAGTAGTATATCATCTACAATGTCCCAGTTTGACACCCTCTATATCATGTACCCCCAATATATCGTTATTATTGACCAAGGGTCCCTTCCAACACAGGCTCATTGCCTTCTCAAATGAACGTGGCATTTTGAGGTCTCATCGTAAGCTACATATCAACAGTACAAAGAAGCAGCCACACATTCTGCAGGATCTTGAAAACATAAAACAATGCTCTTAGCTTTTATCTTTGGATGAAATAGTCTCATTGGCAGCAGATGACAGAGCAGGGAGCAGGGCTCAGCGTTCCCCATCATGAACCTGCATTCTCCAGATGTGCTCTGTTGTAGGGAATGTCTGAGTGCCTGAGATTTCCAAGCCCAGCAATCCAAGTCCAGCAGGGCAGTGTGCTTACAAAACAGGCAGTTTCAAAAGTATGGCAATGGTAAACCTAAGTAAATCAGACACACATATATGCATCATACATGTTTATTGGATAGATGCTGTCTGGTCCAGATAATGGTGCTTAAAATCTTTCTTTATTACACACATCTTTTCTTGAGAACAGACTGTTTGTTTATGGTTTTGTGTTTTTTTTTAATCAGCATTCTAAAATATATTTAATTAGGATGTAGATATGTAGAATAATTTAGATCCAAATCCTGAGTAAACAAAATAATTTATGCCCACTAACATTTTTAAAGAAATCAGTTACCTGTGTAACTTGATAGGTGAGCAGTTTTGCTGTATTAAAGCTGCTTTTCTAGCTAAAGTCTTTTGGAGGAGAATATTACTTTACCAAGTCACCTTCTGAAAGGTTTAATTAAATTTTTATGTCTAAATTTATAAACCATTAATCATAGTCTTAGAATAGAATATTATGGGTTGGAAGGAACCACTAAAGGTCATCTAGTCCCAATCTCCTGCAATGATCAGGGACATCTTCAACTAGATTACTTGTTCAAAGCTCCATCTAACCTGATCTTGAATGTTTCCAGGATGGGGTATCTACAATCCCTCTGAGCAACTTGTTCCATTGTTCCTCCATCCACATTGTAAAAAATTTGTTCCTTATAGCTTGTCTAATTTGAAATTAATTTTAATTTGAAATTAATTTTAATTTGTGGGCTCTGCCACAACAGGCCCTAATAAAAATTTATCCCCATCTTTTTTATAGTCCCCCTTTAGGTAGTGGAGCTGCAATGAGGTCTCCAGGCTGAACAAACCCAACTCTTCCAGCCTTTCTTCAAAGCAGAGGTGCTTCAGCCCTCTGACCATCTTTGTGGCCCTGTGGACTCCCTCCAAAAGGTCCATGTCCTTTCTGTGCTGGGGACCCCAGAAGTGGGCACTGGGGTGTCCATTCCTGTCTCCAAGTGGAGTCTCATCTGAGCTGTGCAGAGGGGCAGAATCCCCTCCCTGTCCCTGCTGCCCACACTGGTTTGGATGTGGCCAAGGTCATGTTTGGCTTCCTGTGCTGCAAGTGCACACTGCCAGGTCATGTCTGGCCTCCCATCCTGCTCCCCTCCAAGTCCTTCTCAGCAGGGCTGTTCTCAGTCCCTTCATCCCCCAGCCTGTACAGATTGATAATTCTTGCACGTAAAACTGTTCCCTGTAATTGTAAAATGTTGATGTTGTAAAATATTTATTATCAGATACTAATAATTTTTTGTAAAGTGAAATTCTTGATTGTTTCAGGAGAGCTGAACATCCTTAATTTGATCTTAAAGATTCATTGAAAAGCAATCAATTTTTTTTTAGAGTGCAATAAATTTGTCATCATTGATCACAACATAGCAAATCTATATTGTAAAAATTTTCTTCTGCATCTGCAGTCCACAAGATGGCAATCTTGGACTGAAATTGTCTCCACAAATTACTCTGCTGATAGTTTTGCTGCTGTTTCCAACTCGGGGAGCATGTTTGAAGCCTGTTGTGCTGTGCTTGTGTCTGGGGCTGCACTGTGAGCAGCCCTAAGGCACGTTTTGATGGGCCCCAATACCCTCAAAACCAGAAGCTCCAGTAGTGCAGAAACACATTCCTTTGGTTTTCACTGATATTCACTTTCATTCAGGCATCTAGTTTGAAACAATCTTTTTAAAAGTATAGAGGCTATTTAGAAGTAGGAGCACATCTTAATGTCTTCTATATGTTTAATTCAAACAAAAGCCTCAAACATAACCACATATTGCACATTATCTGCTCAGTATACATGTTACCCTACCCTGTTCCCACCAGAGCATTAAAACCTCTGATAATATTTTGGAAAATATTGAGCTAAAATATGATCCTCAGCATTAAGAAGCCACCACAGTTGCAGCTTCTCAGCTATGAGAACTCATCTGGCTCCATTGAACTCAGCATTACCACCGTGGTGTACGTGCACATGGGAAGGAGTTGCTCATCTATCTCCTGGGGCACTCCAAGATTTGAAGGCATTATGATAATTCAAAATTGTCTAGCAGGGCATAGTCAGTGTTGTAGTCCTAGGGCATAAATCAGCCCTCCTGAGAATGGTTTCAGAAACGGGCAGCAGGAGACCCTGAGAAGGTGTTTGCAGGATGACGTGCAGAGCATGAGCATCACAGCCATGCATCAGCCCTGGAATTCTCGTTGTCTAGTTTTTTCCTCATCTTAAAATATTATTTCAAAACCTGGACAATGACAAACCCTCACTTGCTAGTTGTAGTGGAAAAAAGTCACAATTAATGTTGTAATTTTTCTGTATTCATTCAATGAACAAGATGCACCTACTCATTTAGGGCATCTCCTCTTTCCAAGGCTTGAATCTGGGATATGGAAATGTAAAAATTCAAGAATTAAATACGGAAGGGAAATGATCTGAAAGAAAGACAAGAAAAACAAGATTAACAGTTTTATCTTTTCTTGCGGTAGATTTTGTTTATATTTTCTGAGTTACTGAAGGCTTCTGAGCATCAAAAAGCAGTTCTCTTACCTTTCTTTGAGCATAAAATAGACAAAGACCATTGTGACTTCTCTATCACCAGGCTTAGTTAAAAGAATAAAGATTAGTGGAAAGGACATGAAGAAATCCAGCTCGTTCTTCCATGTCCTTCAGAAAAGGAGACAAAAGCAAAGGCAGTCACAGAGAACGGTATGGGCTGAAGCCGTGGCCTGAGGCAGTGCCAGAAAAAAGAGGTGTTGGCAGACTGGCAGGAGTGGGTGCTGCCACATGGTGACAGGACTGTGCCATCAGCCCTGACGTAAATGCTTTCCTGGTTTCTCCTTTTTTTCATGTTTTGATGTACATGAGTCTTACTCAGAGGGATGGGACTGAAGTGCCTTAAATTGTAACACTTTTTTATATCAAATTTCAAACTTAAAACTTCAAATTTCTCAAGATACTTTCCCCACCCCCCGCTAAATTTCCTTCTGATTTTCCAAATTAGATGGAGGAACTCCAAACAAAACTCAATCTTCAATTCTTCTTCGCACAAATCGAAACCTTTATATTTATCACTGTCATGTATTTACGGCTATTTGGACAGTTTCCACTTAGTACTATTTTGGTTATTACTATTCCAATTGAAATAAATTTTGCAGATATTAAGATTTTACAAGACATTTAACAAAGTATTTAAATAAATATATCTTACCTTTATTCATTACCTGCAATATTTTTTAGTTAGGAATGTATAAGAAAAATCGTATTTTGCACATTCCAGCTAGTACTTCTGGGAAAAAAAAAAAGGAGCTTACCAGAATGCAATATTACTGAATTATAGTGTCTTCCACTGACAAAGTTGACTGTGAGATAAATTTAGAATAGACTACAATAATTTTCCCTTAGTATCTCAATCTTATTAAAGAAAGGTCTGATTCAGAAATGCAGGTTAGACCCAGTCCCCATAACTGTGTAAAAAGTTCATTAAAAAGGTAATCTAAATACTGAGAAAACCTACCCATGTAATTTCTCTTTTTATCTCAAATGCCAGCAAAACAACACACCTACATAACAGTGTAGAAAGGTGACAGAAAAATTAGAGGTCTCGTCTTAGTCTTGTGATTTAATGGGGAGTTTTTCAATTGCTTTTAATAAGAGAGAGAGAGATAAGGTCTTGAGAATGTAAACAGTAAAGAGTTGTGTTAATTGCTTTTATTCTTAAAAAGCTCCAACAGGAGCTCTTTTTTAATCCAAACTGCCTGATGAAACATTATAGTGTGTATACATGAGCAGAGTTTCTTCTCTTCTTTTACTGTTTCTTATAACCTTGCATAAACTACTGGCTTATATTTCTACATTTAAAGCTGTATTATTTGCAGAATAATTAAAATGAGACTGTTTCTCTGCAGTAAACACTGCATGATCAATATTATACTTTTATTTATTGCATACACTAAGAAGTACAAGAAAAAATTATGCTTAAAATAAAGCATTTTAAAAGAGAAATCACTTCAGTGGGCGTAAAACTGTTTGGATTTGTAGGTTATCACAGGGAAACTATTATAAAAAGTGTTATAATTAAAAAACTGTTTTCTAAAATTAATTACTGTGTAAAAAACCCATTGTATTGGAAACTGAGATTTGTATAACAACACCATGGAAAGCATTTGTTCTTCTAAACCCAAACTGTAATACCACTTTGTTTTAGTTTGAGGGAAATGCGGAGCTGGGTGCAGTTGGATGTTCCCACTGCACTGCTGCTCCAAAGTGCCTCTTGGCAGTTCTTCCATGCAGGGCCTTGGTTCCTGCTGGTAAACTGTGGGACCTTTCTCTAGCCAAGGAGGAAGGGGCAAAAAAGAAAATTTACTACAAGATTATTTTTTTCTTTTGAAGCTGGGGCAAGAGGTGAGCACACAAGGACCCTGAGCGTGTGTCATTTTGCTGGGAAGCTGCTTCCCCGCCATGGGGGCGGCCATGGCAGCACATGCACCTTGAGGGGCTGTGGTGCTTCTGGGCTTCCAACTCTTCTGAAATTCACCTCATCCTGCAGAGGTGAACCACCCCCGTGGGAAAAGTTACCTTACTCCCACACAGGTGTGGGATTGCGGCTTCCTACAAAACTGGAGAGTGTAAATGTGCCCTGTTCACCGTCTGCAAACAGTGGAGCAGCTCGCCCTCAGGACCGTGGCTGAGTCAGGATCTGGTGACAGGATCTCATCAGACAGGGAGGATGGAAGCTGGCGCTCCTTTTGCTCCCAAGCAGTGTGGGAGCTGATCCTGGGCCATGAGCTCCTGGCACACTGGAGACCCCCCCGACAGCAGGTGTTGGCTCATGCCAATGCATGAGTCTGTCCCAGAGGGCAGGTGCTCCTTGATCCTGAGAAGTGACTACAGTTGGTCAGTCATGCAGCCCCTCTTCCCTCCTCTATGTCAGAATTTTATCGACCACCTGTCATTGGCACTGCTCTGCCTTCAAAGAGGAGCTCAGGCTCATTAGTGGGGCAGCTTGTTCTGCTTCTGCCCTGGCTGGGGCTGCTTTTTGAGGAAGTTACAAACTATTGATGAGATAGGTCTCATGAAGATTTATTCCTTGCCAAAAATAGAGGTCATTAATACATTTTCCAATTAAATTTCTTTTCTCCTCTCTGAAAGGCTTCTTGCCAACTTCCAGTATCATATTTAGTTAAGTAATCTGTGAGGATTTGTTATATTATTTACACTGGCATAAATTATATTACTTTCACACAAATTTGGCTAATCATCTATTGCAGAGATTTTCCACTAGTTACAAGGCATGGAGAACTGCATGCTGGCTTAGAGTGAGGGTCTCTGGCTTTCCAAAACAGAGCCTGTCACTACAATCACCCTGAAAGGACAAGGGTTGATTAGTTTTCTCTGAGGCAACAGCTCATTACATGATGATGAAGTCTAAAAGGTAGATTAATATAATTTGAACTTTTATCTGGAGCTTTTGGGAACCTTAGTGGTCCCTCCTGCCTCTGAACCCTAACGCTTGGCTAATTTCAAAGCAACTCACCCTGATCAATCCAAGACACTGCTTCAGTTTCTTCACTTGTGAAATGGGACTGACAGCTGCATTGCCAGCCTCAAAAACTGAAATATGATGAACAACTTCCTGGAGCATTACTAGTTTGTTTTCGATGTTCAGGAGTTTTGTGGGGACTCTTGTAGGTTTGGTTTTGTTTTCTTTTTAATTTGCCATGTAAATTTTTGATGTCACTAAATATCAGACATATTTTGTGCTTCTTGCTGTAGTTAGAACCTTCCTTGGAAATAAAAAATCAAGACTGGATATTTTAATATATTCACAATATTTACTAGTAAGGTGCTGAAAAAAAATTCCAGCAATTGTAGGAAGAAGATAGTTTGCAAAATTATCTGAGGACTAATCTGCAAGAATCAAATTAATCCTTATTTACAATCAAAATTGCAAGGTGCCAATCATGATAGTTTTAGTTCGACTTCCAAAGAATCTAAATTGTACCCTTTACATATAATATGGGTATACTTACTTCGGTGGTTTTAATATTTTAGGTATCCTAGAATCAAGTGAAAAGTAAATTTCTCCTAAGCATGTAGAGATTGCTGTGGCAGAAGACATTCAACTGGTTTCAATAACAAGATTCTTTTGCCTTCAGCAGAGTTTTCAGATTGATTCTGGTTTGAGATACAGCCCAAAATGAAGAGGACTCACCCCGAATTAATCTGCTCTTTCAGATATTCTGTTTCTGAGATCTTCACTTCCCCAGTGAAGGTCAGGGCAGTAGGAGGTAAAACACTGTCATGATTAATATTCCCCACATCTGTCTGGAGCAGAATGTTAGTGCAGAAAGCCAGCTGACCAGAGGGCATTGTTAAAGAAGGTGATACATTCCTATAGCTAAAAGCACAAAGACTCTAGTGAGCAAACCTTTCTTTTGTAAGGAGTAAGGTTCAGGTCTCAGTCTGGCAAATTCTTATCATCTCACCTTATTCAAAGATAGAGGACAATTAGAAGTAGGGTTTTTTTCAGTCACAATGAGATGTTGCTTTGTTTCAACACTGAAAAAAAAACCTAAAGCACATGAGTTTGCTTAGTAAAATCATTAAAATTTGTGATTTTTTTTTTTTGGTCCCTAGAAAATCTTTAGAATGGTAAGATTTTAGCATTGGGAGGTAATACCATTAGTAGTGTTAGGAAAATGACCTGTAAAAATTATCTTCTATATTTATATGGCTTATTAAAAAAGCTGCATGGGACTAAGCATAAGTTTGCACATTTTATTAGTGATTCAATACCACAGGAAATATTCTACAGCAACCCTGGGTATGGCAAGACTGGACAGTGCAAATAAGGTATCACTGTATTTTCCTGGTGAAGGCTGCCTTAATGTCCGTGTACACGCTGAGTGCTCCCCTACCTGTGAACAACTCACGATGTGTTGAGAAACAAGTCACCAAGTCACCTGTCAGATGTTTCCTTTGAACTTATTCCTTCCAGTGAAGTTTTTGATGAGAAATAAAAGAATAATTCTTTTTCATTTAGTGAAGAAAATGTTAAGTATTTTAAGTAGACTATAATAAATGCTCTAAACAGATACAAAATTCAAAGGTGAACTTTTTCAGTATTAACTTTTCTAATTTACTTTTTCCTCTGCTCCTATTTCATAGGCCAACCAGTTTATTATCCAGATCAAAATGTCAGAGTTCCTAAAGAGTAGAGAGTTTCTAGTTCACATGAAGGGCAGTTATTCTGCATTTAAAAATCTGTTATAAAGGGAAATCTGACCTATGATGTCTGGAAAATAGCTGAATTGTAGCTCATTTGCTGCTTCTTTTCTTCCTTGTCTAAGTCAGGGAAAGTTTAAGCCTGCTTCAGAGAATGAAGCACTTTTGTATGAAAGAATATATACTAAAAAGTAATGTTTTCCCAGCTAAAGTCACTGCTGTTATGGTCAGTGCATAAAACACAGGAATAACATTTTGATTTGTTCTTCTCCTGGAATCTCAAAACAGAAGTCATTATGTTTTGAGAACAAGAACAGAGCTCATCTCTGGTGTAAGCCAGTGCTTTGCACACTGGAGGTTGGTGACAGCCAGCTGTTATGGGTTTCCTACAGAACAATGGTTTGTGTTACCATTAGACCAAGGGAGGGCAGGACCAGTACTTACAGTGCTCCAACACTGACAAATCTTGTGCATTAAATGTCATCAGTGACAGCCCTCACTCCTCCATACCCCCCTGCACTACCTAAGGAAAAGACAAAGAAAGAGTTTTAGCCTCAACTCATTTAAGTCCCAAAGAAGGACAGGAGCTTGATTGCCTCCCTGAAATCTTTGGGTACAAAGCAGAATGCAATGTAAATTACAGGACTCAAGATACCAATAAACATCAGTTGTGACTATACTGAGCAAACAGTCTTTAATTAAATACATGGAAAACCAAAACGTGTATTTAAAAGTTTTTAAAAATGTTCCTCTGAGATCCTGTTTCTTCACATTCCAATTGTTTGAGAGGCTGCTTCTGGAGGAGTACTCCCCATTTTATCTTCATTGTAAAGGAAAAAACAAACAAAACAAAACAAAACAAAACAAAACAAAACAAAACAAAACAAAACAAAACAAAACAAAACAAAACAAAACAAAACAAAACAAACAAAAAAAAACCAACAACAAATAAAACATCACTGAAATTCAGTAAATAATTATTTAAAGGTTCAATAAAGCTGTAAGAAAATAACTTTTATTTCTTTAATGGTTGGGCATGTATTAATGACTTCAGTCATGTTAAGAGTCATTTGGAAATGTAAAGCACCAGCAATAATTCCAGGAAGTACTTCTAGTTGTAAGTGTATATCCTCTCTATAATGATGCTGTTAACCTGAGATTTCAGCCCCTCAGCTTACCAAAGCTATTTCCATGTTTATTTACCCCAAGGTACTAGCCGTGAAAATCCTTGAAAAAGCACCATCATTAGCACCCAATTAAAGAGAAAACTTGTGCTAATAAAGACAGGAGCTGATTTTTAATGCTATGAAAAAGGAAAAAAAATATTTAATGACTGTATTTCTGGAAACCTTTTGATGTTCATGATAATTAGTTCAGCCAGGCTACTAAATTAAGGGCAGTTAAAGTATTAAACAGACATTTGAAGGTTGCTATATTCAGAGAAGACCTTTTGCAATCCTTTGGCAGTGAATGGCATCTTATCCAATATACAGATTTAGTCAAAGAATGTCGGCAGTGGAAAGCCAACTCAAGGATTCTGTCTGGGTTTTCAGAGGCTTTGTGTAAATCTTAGATGAAGAAAACAAGTGAAAATATTTGAAAAGGCAGCTGTATAGCTGGAGAAACTTACAGCTCCTGCATCTGCAGAAAGTTACATTCTACATTCAAAAGCATTGGTATTATCAATGCATTCCACTGGAGAATCCATAGTATATCAGTCTTGAATATATTCAGTAACAGTTTATGACATATTTCTACTACATTAAATTTCTGAACCATTCTAATACTGTGCAAAGACCTCTCTCAGCTAAGTGACTTCAAGTGTCTGGTGCTAGTTTCAGAGAGCTAACAAATACACATTTTTGAATAGTCTAGATAAGCTTTTGATCTTCTCTCAGAGCAGTTCAAAGGGACAAAATACCTCATTTTCCAGGCACCTAAGAGTTTGCTGCGCCAGAGGTGATCTGATGGAGTACATAGAAACTGTGTTGAGGGGGTATGGTTCTATCCAGTCTCTGGACAGTCTTACAATCCAGAGGATAGTCTGATACCAAATGGTGCAAATTAGGGCTAAAATTGCTTTACATTGTATTATCTTTTTCATGTCCCTGTGGCAGCATTGCTCAAGGAGGCTTGCAGAGATCTAAAGCTCTCCTGGTCCTGCCTTCTTCAGTGAAGGCCAGGAGCTACTTTGGACATCTGTTGTACACCTAACTCACCTTTCACCTGATATACCTAAACACAACAGATGTAAATATAAATAATGAGGGATTATTTTTAGTATATAAAAAAGATGATAAAAATTGAGGATTTTCTTCTGGTTCGTTAAGAGGGCATTGCTCTCCCTTATCTGTGTAAATTACCAACACAGTCAGCAACTATTTTGTATTTTGCCTCCCCTCCCCTCCCCTCGAATGTATTTCCATTCTTAATTTTTCCTTGTAACTTTTTTTTGTCTTTGACTTATTATGTTAATTCTTATTGGGAACATCTGAAGTGAAACATTTACTGAGCTCAGAGCTGCTGAAGAATGCACCGATATGCATGAATTAGCTAAAGATACATCTTAACCTCTACAGACCAGATCCTTCAGGATCTACACAATACAGCTCCTAAAAACATATATATATCTGTCCCTACACTATAAAATGGGGTAAATGCCATCACTCCTTCAAGCCATTTGGCTATTACTGTAAGGAAAGCTGCAGGAGTTTTGATTGTACATTTGTCAGAATATGCTAGGGTGTATTTTTATCTAAGACACTGCACTGAGCTAAAACACACTGCTGGCCTTGTAGCGAACTAAAGAGATCAAAGTAATCGAAATGTAAAAAATACAACATTTCATATAATAAGTATATCTCTCCAGTCATGGACAAAATGACAAAAACATCCAAAGATGCCTTAACAAAAGTCAAGAAAATTCTGCTCAGCTGAGTTCGTGCATTACCGTGAGCCAAGGTGGCTGCTGCTCATCCTGAGAGTCCGGCACACAGCGAGCGGCAAAGCCCGCCTGAGGCTGCTCTGCCACACGCCCAGGTCAAGAGCTGGGGTAACCCATCCAGACTGTCTTCAGGTGTCTTTGTGCTCAGATCGGTGGGCCAGAAAATGGCCGTTCCTGCCCCTCAGGCCTCCCGCGGCGGGTGCCAGTACCCGGGCGGGCCTGCGGGAGCTGCCGGGCTGCGCCCTGAGGGGCCCTGCCCGTCCCAGCCCGGCCGGGCTGCGCCCTGAGGGGCCCTGCCCGTCCCAGC
>VZRH01001692.1:17904-42602 GCA_013397555.1 Urocynchramus pylzowi | reverse complement strand
AGGGGCCCTGCCCGTCCCAGCCCGCCCGCCGCCGGGCACGGCCGCGTGGTGAAAGTGTCTTTAAGGGAGGGTAAAGAATGGCCACAAAGGCTAAGGAAGAGGGAAAAAGGTGCAAGAAATGGCCCTGCAGGCAGCAAGGTCAGACAAGAAGCTGTGGGATGAGGTACAGCAGGTGCTCGATCAGATACTCCCCATAAGAAACCCCGCTGAAGGTGGTTTGTGCTGCAGGACTGCAGCCCATGGAATAACCCGCTCCGGAGCAAGGATCGTCAGAGAGGAGCTGTTCTGTACTGATCAGTCCCCATTCCCCATCCCCTCGTGCTGCTCTAGGGCTGAGGTGTTGTTTTAATCATTGTTTCTCACTTGCAAATCTATTTCAATTGTCAATAAATTAAATTAGTTTTCTCTGGGGTAGGTCTGTTTTCCCCATGACAGTCACTGGTAAGTGACCTCCCTGTATTCATCTCATCCTATGAGCATTCTCATGCTATTCCTCCCCGTCCTGTTGAGGAGGGGCAGTGAGAGAGCAGTGAGAGGGCAGCTGGGTGGGCACGAGCAGCAGATGGCCGAGGTCAGCCCACCGCGAAAACACGGCAGAGGCTGCCAAGTGCTGCAGGTGCAGGAGTGGTGGATTCACACACATACGCTCCTCTCAGGCTGCCTGCTGTCTGCCACACAGGAATGTTTCCGTGATTGAGCTTCTGTGTGAATAAGGAGACAGCTGTTATGTAAGTCAGTGCTGAATTAGGGATCTTCTTCTGTCCTGTGGGGCAGTGCTGTGTTGACAAACATATTATGCTTGGATAGGCATTACATGAAGTCAGCACTGTGGTGGAGCACAAGCCTGGGAAGTAGTCCTGTACTTGATGTGCTAGATTAACTTCCTGACACAGAAAAATGTTGCAAATTATACTGCCTTTTTTGGATAGGGTTGATGAGTCCTGAGGCACAGAAGTTTACATAATATCCAGAAATGGATCAATGTTCTGGATCAAAATTTTACAAATAAATCTCAAGGACAGAATCAGACTGACTGAATATAAAGTGGAGACAAAAATATGAGACTTTGATTTCCACTCTATGATAAAGTAATGCCTAACATAAGCAGCAGTACACTACTGCACATCATAGTAATCAATTCTGCACATCTGAAGAGATGGGGTCCCTACACATTTCTGCAGTGTTTGCTACAGTCCTGCATACGCAACTCAGAGGTGATTTCATCCACACTGTCAAAACAGTTGGTTTTGCTGTCAAAAATTCCTGCTTACATTAATGTGATATGCTGCTTGTCTGTGGCTAACTCTTCATAAGCAGCTAAAGCTTTTTAGGTATTTATCAGGATAACTTACTGATAAATACCTAAAATATCACTTTTTTAAGACATTTTCCAATCCTTGGCATCTCAGTGATATTTTTCCAGATGGAATTCAACGAAGTTCTGGTGTGGTCCTCACCACATACATGACATCCTTATTTAGGGACATATTCCTCAGGGTCTCTAGAAATTATTTGTATAAATAAATAAATTTACATAATATCTAACTAAATATTAATAAAATATTGCAAAATTGCATCCATGCTATTGATATGGGTTCAGCTTTTCTTCTGTTCAGGTTCCAAAAGCCATCAGCCGTACTGCTAAAGAAGAGTATGTCCCTTGTCATTTCAAGAGCCCAACTGCACTGAGGGTGCAGAGACATTTGGCTTAGGTAAGACTTAGGTGACAGTGAGGAAGAGTGGATCCTGGAACTCAGAAGGAGAGAAGTGTAGCTGCATTATTCTGCAGCTCAGTCATGCAAGGGGAGATGGGTATCAATTAGTCAGATGAAGCACTGACCAGAAGTTGTTTTACTGCTTCAGACCTGGGCTGTTTTATTTGCTGTCCCCTCACTGCAATATGGCAGTCACTGCAAAACTGAAGAGCTTTTTGTTGGGCTCTGATATGCTGTGGGGTCCTGCATATTTCAAAGTAGTCAGGGTCATGTGTGTGCAGTCCAGAACTGAAAGAAATGCAGTTGCACATGTGTATTAATAAAGATTGCAGTCTTTTTCTAAATTGTAGCTGATTCTTAGGTTATGTTTGAGATCTTCCCGTCTGTTGTTCAATTATGCTGAAAACGTTAATATTTATTACCAAACATTTGTATTTAACATGACTTCCTTATCTGACTATGCTTTGGTTTGGTTTTTATTTTCTCTCTCTTTTTTGTTTTGTTTTGTTTTGTTTTGTTTTGTTTTGTTTTGTTTTGTTTTGTTATGAAATCATTGACCTGGTGGTAATAACACCAAGGTTGTGGGTTTGATATTCATATGGGCCATTCACCTAAGAGTTAAACTTGATCCTTGTGAGTCCCTTCCAACTCAGAATATTCTGTGATTGTGTGATCTTGACAACAAATCCACAGTACATTGCTAACGTCTATTGGAATTGAAAAATAGAAAGAAGAAAAGATGTAACATAAGCATGGGTGAATGTATTTCAGTAAAAAAAAGTGAAAAATAAATCCTTGAAGTGCATGTTCAGAACACAAAATTGTGTAGAAAATTTAGGCAGGAGATTGCAGAAACTGAATGAATCACCATATGGAAAAGAAATGAAGACTGTAGGAAGACCTTTAAACTGGAATTGCAAAGGCAAAAAGAAAATAGTGATGATATAAAAAGGGTGAAAATAATTAGAAAGGGCAAAACAGAAATGGAAGAAAAGATAAAAAAAAAGCATAATTGGATTTGGCAAAATGAGCAGGAATGGTGAGAGAGAACATGGACAATGACAATAGGAAGAAAATTGGTGAGGAATAAATTGGTTTTATTTGATGATAAGTCTGTTTATTAATTTCTGACTCCTTTTGGTAGATTGTTATGTGTTAGGCTGTATTGAAATAGTCTAGCTGACTGAATATTCATCAGTATCATACATTGGGATTATTTCATCCTGATAGCTGATAGAAGCTGCATGTGTGTAACAAACAAGGCAACCAGCTAATCACAAATTATATCATTATATAATGATAACTGAATTATAAGTTTAATTCAGTTAAGAACTTGTTTTCCTTGTGTTTATCCTGTGTTTCATGAAATTTTTATGCACAGGAATTCCTCTCATGAATTCCAGTCATGAAGGCATTAAGAACTATTTTAGGCTTAGTCAAAATCTCTCTCTTTTGTCAAGGAGATTTGTATTCACTAAGAACTAATAGCTAAAAACATTTACACTTTTGATTACTCCTTTAAAACATAACAATATTGGAAACCCTTTTATGTTTAATATATTTTTAGTAAAAAAAGATGTTAGAAAGCAGAGACAGCACAATATGAGGCCTTTCCTATTTCACCCATCTTGAATGGTGGATCTAGGCATGGCAGTGACTGTCATAGGACAGCTCCTTGGTTTGCTGTGCCAGGCAGGATGTAGTTTCAGATGAGAAAGTGAGAAGTTTATGAAACAGCATTAACAAAACTCAGCTCAATTTTACATATCTGCTTCTCAGTTCTGAAGCAGCACCTGAATATAAAGGTAAAGAATAAAATAAATGAGATTTTCAATGAATAATTCTGAGCAAGCCTGCAAAAATCCAGATGCCCTTATTGCTCTAAGCAAGTTTTGAAGGCCAAACTAGGCTACCTGTCTCCTCATTAAACAGTTATTTTCCTGATTCTCTGGAGAGAACTATCACTTTATTCACGCTAGCTACTCATTCCACTCTCATCACAATTTTGTAAGATCAGGGTCCTGAAATTGCACTACCTGAATGGACTATGCAGAGGGATGATGTGACATGCACACACATGAATGCCTTTCCCTGATCCCAAAGAAATCTGTCATGTGGGTGTTTCATGTTGTAGGTCTGCCCTCAATACAGCAGTTGATATTTCTGGCTGTTCAGAAACAGTCTCTGTAATGATCTTTTGTTATTTTCATGTTTCTTGCATTGAATTTGTTCACTCTGGAGGCTTAAGAGCCTTCAGATCTTATATTTGCATTGTACAGATGCTCTGTACATCTTTTTTCAACACTTTTACATCTTCAGACCTTCCTTTTCTTATAAGGATAGTCTGACTTGTCATTTTGTCATCAATGGTTCCTCTTCTCATACTCAAAGAAATATATTTTTGAACTGTAAGCCTATTGCCAAAATATAATATAAAGTCTCTACATGGAGATAAAAAACAATAACTGAATAAGAACCCAAGTTAAAGCTTTTAAACCCTCAAATTAAAAATGTTGCTCTTTTAAAAACAGAACTGGCTATCTACCCACCTCTTTATTTAGAGAAGCAAAAGCTTTGGATGCTTCTATAGTTAAGTGTAGTTAGGTGTAGTTTATTATTTCACCTTCCTTCTACCTGTTGGAATTCCTGGGGATCCACCATACAAATGTTCTTATGGGCAAGGTTTAGTAATTTTGAGTATCTAAGCAGGCAATAGGAACAAATCCTGACACTTATTTGCTTTTTGAGGCACTCTAAGCTCTAGCAGAGCAAACTAATATGATTTTCCTAGAGGACTGAGATCCAAGGTACCTTTAAATGGGATTTAAAATCCTGCTGGTTAATCAGATTTCTCTACTGTCTTAATGGACTGTTTGCAGTGAATAAAAAAGGTCCCTGAATAATAGAGGGATGAAAAATTATCAGTCCCCATGATCTTATGGCTTGTATTCCTTACTGTATTGTACATTTTGAAAGCAATATACACCTGTTAAATTGGTATGTTAGTTTTGCTACATAATTTTTTTTTTTCTTTTCATTTAACGACTGGACCACAGAGAGATAGTTGGGGAGATAAGGAATGCAGCAGAGAGGAGGAGCTCTCCCTGCACACAAGGGAGAGAGTATGTTGCAGTAAAGGTGACTGGTCTATGAAGGTTTGGACAGATTTGCTGGAGCAGGCAGCAGGGCTCAGACAGCATTAATGAGATTGTTTATTAGTACCGGATGAACAATTCTGCAACTCACTTGACAAACACCAAGCAAAGAGAACCACAGGGGAGCATCCCACTGCCTTAAGCAACTCCATGATCTGTGGAACAAAATAATCACTGAAGAAAAACAATCTATTTTCCATCTATTGAGTTTTCACTAACATATGAAAGTGCTTCTATCAGAATTTAAAATCTAGGCTAACCCTGCATGAGATCAGGAGCTTTGTTTAAAAATCAGAAGTCTGTTGTTAAAACAACAGCACAAACCTGAAATGCTGTGACTGACTTAATAAGCTGTATATGCTGCACTGCAGCTATTTAATTTCTGGGGTTTTAAAGTTCTTTGTTTTTTATTCTTAAATTCAAAAGTGTTACCTTAGCTACTGCATAGCATCAGATATTCTTTCTACTGAAAACTGCTCTATTTTCCACAACTGTCTGCTTTTCCTTCATGCCACAGTGTTTGAATCTGTTTGAAATGGATGCTTGTCAGGTAACTTCATGAGAGCCTTTTTTTTATTCTTTTTGAATAAATTCCCTCAGGGTCTGCCTGAACTAAGCTTTGTCTGTAGCAAATATGCTTTTTGGTATATGTGTACACATACATTTCTATTCATTTTTCATTTCACAAATGAAAATTGTGTATGCTTAAGTATGTTCACAAATACATAATCTTTCTCTTTCCATCCTTCTATCCATTTATCCATCCACAAATCCATCCATCCATCCATCCATCCATCCATCCATCCATCCATCCATCCATCCATCCTTCCTTTCACTGACCCAATTTAAGAGCAATTTCTTATAGTATAGGATAAACAAAATGGCAGGGTTTTCATCTTTAACTTTTTCGTCAGTGATTCAAGATCATCAAAAAAGTAAATGTGAAAGGCTGATTCTGCCTCTTGAGTATCTAAGAGTAAGTCCAGGAAAAGTGACTAAACTAAAAGGAATTGGTCACACTATGTCATTTATATTTTGAATTAGCGGCAAGAGTGGTTTATGCAATTGGTTGCTAAAGTGATTCTATGATTTCTCAGGTCATTTGTACTCAAAATTGAACCTCAGTGTTATAACTGAAGGTATACCACAGTGTTGTAACTGAAGGTACACCATTTTGAGGGGATGTGTCATTACCATATTCCTTTTCTTGTATCATGCTTTCTCTGTTGTGATAACCGCATGCTTTCCTGTTTATCGACTCCATCAGTATGAGCTGTCATTGTGATATTGTTATATTACTACTCCTGTTGTTACGTTATGCTACTCCTTTCCTTCTTCAAGATGGTGAACAACTCTCTTTTAACTCAGAAGGAAAGTTACCACACATATCTGTACTCATACACTGCTGTCCTTCTACAACCTTGAAACAGACATTCTTGAATCCTCATTTGATTGCAGTTTTATGAGTTTGCATTTAAAATGTTTAGTACACCACAATTTTCATTGCTCTCTCAGGTTTAACTTTCCTGACTCTCATAGGTATTGCAGAAATGAAGCATCTTTCTGTTCAGCAGGAGAACTGTCGTGATTGTTAACAAGCAAATTGTATCTAGAAGGAATTTCATCCCTACAGTCAGATCTTTCAGTGAGTAGGAATGGATTGGCAATACGACCTGTACTGGTACACAGAAGCTATCCATCTGTTTGGAAAACTTTTGCTTTTGTGACTAAACATAAAGCAGTATCATGTAATAAATGTAGAAAGCTGAAACATCTGCTTAAATAACCTCTTGTTTGTTTTTAGGAATGGTAAAATTATATCTACCTTGGTAGAGCTGAGGAAGAAGGAATCCCTGTCACCACAAACAAACTTAAGATTTTACTTAGCCTAAAAATAAATTTCTGCCTCTAGGGGATGTCTCATTTTTACTCATATGGATATTTTGACTACAGAGAAGTAAAACTTAAAATTACAATAACTAGCAGTTATTATTTTATTCAAATTCTAGGTTAAATGCTTTCAATTTAATGCTTTTTGCAAGGTCTTATATGTATTGAAATCCCAACAGATATTTGTTGACTATTTAAAGCCATAGGCTTCATCATTATGAGGGTGGTGAGATTCTGGATGGAGTAGGTCACCCAGGGATGTTGTGGCCATCCCAACCCTAACAGTGTTCAAGGCCAGGATAAGGCCTTGGGCAACCTGGAGAGTTGGAGATCATCCAGTCTCAACCACTCCCCATGAAGGGGGTGGTTGAGACTGGATGATCTTTATAGTCTCTTCCAACCCTTAACATTCTATGACTGTGATTCTATGATTTATTGAAGAGCTCTTAGATGTGGTCATCTCACTCAGAGGGCCAGATGGGCTGTCAAGGCCCATAGCTGTCAGCCAGGTAACTGTACTGTGTCAGTTCAGCAGCACTCTGCAGGCACAGCTAATTGAGGATATCATGGGTAAGGACTCAATGTTGTGGCTGTGTCCTGATAAAGATTCATAATGATTACAAAGCAACCACTGTGACTGTGTGTTGTTAATGAGCAGCAATCTAGTCAAGCCTTGTTTTGAAATTTGAAACCAGCCTGGCTTATCAGTCTCTTAAATATTTCTATCACAGTGATCTCCACTTTTCTGACTGGTGTGTATATATACTTATACATATATATATATATATACACCCTCCTGTATTGTCAGTTGTAATGCCAGCCTCAGGCAGTCATTGAGAGTGTGACAGAGAATTTTACCTTTAATCACATATTCTCAAGTTTCACCTACCTAGTTCTCTGCACTTTGGCTGTTTAGTCTTTGCAAGGCATTTGTGGTACACCATAGTCAGCAAGGAAGAAAGGCACCATCAGACCTCACTCATTCCAACTCTCCTGGACATCTAACTTGGATATGGAGTCACCTCTCTGGGGTGTCTACAACTCTCATCTGATTGTAGAGAAAGGTTATGTGAATTTCTTGGGTTTGGAACTGACTACCAGTCATTGTTGCACTGTTTTCCATCCCTGGAGGCAGCCTCTTCTAGGTACTTAAATTTTCATTTAATTCAGTCCCAAGTTGTCTAAATATTACACAATCAACACAGATTTTTCAGTGCTATGCACTAGCCACCTGTATCAAGAGGAATATTAATTTATTTCAGTGGACTTTTTCTTGGGAGTTTTGAATGTAAGCTTACAAATCAGTGGTGAGGAGAAAGCTCAGTCCATTATCTAGTGTGCCTGCAGCTAGGCAGCTGTACCTATTTTATTGAACCAAGTTCAGAGATTCATAGATCATAAAAGCCAGAAGGAACCATTGTGATCATTTGCTGTGACCTCCTGCATAGCACAGTCCATTGGAGATTTTGGAATTAATTCCCATATGAACTAAAGTGTTCCATTTAGAAAAATAGCCAATCTTGAAAGTGTTTTCAGAGATAAGTCTGCCATAATCAGTAGCAAATTATTTTAATGTTTTATTAGTCTATAGTGCTTTACAGTTGATCTGAATTTGGCTTACTTCACCTAGCTCATTTGATCTCATTATAGAATTACCTGCTGCACTGATGAATCTGATATTGTGAAGTGCCTGTTTGTCATGTGGCTATGGAGACTTAAGGCATGCAATAACCCAACCTTCCCTTTATTAAGGAAGACTGAATGAATTAGCTACTGAAGGCCATGTATTGTGAGAGGTATTTTCTGATCAATAGAACTTGTATAAACATTTTCTACACTATGAACACTCTTCTAATAATGCAGGCCTTGGAGCTGGACAAGACAGTATCCCCATAGGTGCCAAGTACAGAAATACAGATATCTTATCTATTCCAAATAAATATCCTGTTTAGTAAAACAGGATTTATGTGACTGGTTTTGATCTTGCTGTTGCATTTGAAGGTTGAATTAGCTATTAGCTGAACAGGTCTCTTAATATCTATGTCTTCAGATAAAAAATAAGAGACAAATTCTTCTTTTTTTTTAAGCATTGGCTACATTTGGATCTAATAAAAGCATTAAAAAGTACTTGAAGCCATACTGAATGCCTACACTGCTGCTCATTTTAGCATGTGATCTACCCTTAGTGTTAGTGACCTGTCCTTATTGTTTGCCTTTTATACGCTGTTATGTCTTCTAGAAATAAAGCACCTTATTTTATGTCATAAGTCCTTACTTCTCTGCAATTACAAATATATCATGCAGCATATACCAAAACACTAGCTGCTGTCCACTCTTGAGCAAATAATGATATTTATTTTATTTTCTCTCTCTGGGAGATCGAATCTTTAGTGTTCTCAGTTACCAGTCTCCTAGAGTCCCTAACAGAATTGAGGTAATTATTTCCAAGACTATTTTTGAGCATGCAAATCACATTTTTCCCTCTGAAGAAATTTCTCTTTCATTCTCTCTGATGCCTACAGAAAGAACCAAGGGAACCAAACAACTAGCAGGTGAGATGGATTCCTGGAGGTGGGAGCTGCTCATACCCATTTGTAGAATTATCAGCCAGTTTTAATCCTTTGATAGGTTTCATATTGTTTTTCTGTTGCTCTGTTTTTGTAAGCAAAATGTGTTAAGTCAAAGACCTTAGAATAGTCTAAGAACACACTAATCAGTTGCAATTACTTCTGTTACTTTATGAAGACTTATAAATGCGATCACAAAGATATTAATGAACATTCAAACATCATAATAAGGTTCAGCCAAAAATCAGACTGGATAGAAAAGCATGACAACAATTCTTTTTTTTCATCAGTGTTATCCAGATTGTGGAACAGAGAAATAAAATTTAGAAACTAAAGAAAAGGGGGAAAGCCAGAAAGATGATTACTTTTAGTTCAAGAAGGGTATTTAAAAAGATTCAATACAGAGCACACTGAAGCAATAAAAATTTTCAAAGGAAACTATTTAATGAAAAAATGAATGAACGACAGTTATCTGGCAATTAATATTTTCATAGGATATAAAGCAATCAAGGCCCAAGGCATTACAAGTTGTATTTCAGCTGGCAGATAGTTTCACTTGGTACATGAAATACTGCTGCCCCAAAGAAGTCAGTACCAGAAAAGGGCAGTTGTAAGGAATTTAGCTGCAAAGCTTGGTATAGCATTATCCAGGCTCTTCTTGCCTTTTTTTTTTTTTTTTTTTTTTTTTTTTTTTGTTTGGTTTTTTTTTGTCTTTACCTGTTTGGTTAGGATTGCACAGAATATCTAATAATGCAGAGGCATGAAATGAAAACAGTGATATAGGTATTTATTTGGATGTGATCACACCTGGGAGACACATAAATATGATTTCTATTTGAGCAAAGTGTTAATTAAAATATTTTTTACCTTTTGGACTGAATTGGTTTAAGACAATTTGAGAGGGCCAACACTCCCAAATGAGTTACCGCCACTTTTTTTAACCTCTCCCTTTTCACCTATAAGGAGAGATAAATATGAGAAGATATAAATTACAGAAGAAAATAATAGTTTAGTAAAAAAATGGAACAACAGGCAAGAAATAAAAGAGATAAACACCAGCTACAATGCTCCTGAATCTCACAGACTTGGAACAAAGAGAAACGAAAATGGTGGATAACCCCTCCCCTCAAGAGGGTGCCCTCCTTAGGCGACTGTGTATGGGCAGAGAGAACGAAGAGAGAAAAGCAACACAGCCAGCAAACCTCCACAATTACAAAAATTCATTCTTCTTCCCAAATAACAACCAACGGGGAACAAGGACAAAACAAAAAGAAAATCTGGAGTCCAAAACCAGCCAAATGTCCCTCTTATGGCGATGGCAGCCTGAGCTGGGTCAGCAACTAGACCCTGTGGAGGAGCTTCTCCTTGGCAAAAGCAACGTGCAGCTGGGCTGACTGGGGCTCCCTGCTCTCCCACTTCAGCTGGGCACTGCTGGTGGGCTGGGGTGGCTGTATGGAGCGGGGCTGTTCCATTTCCTCAGCTCTCCTGGCAAGAACAAGAGGGTAAGGCAAGAGAGCTCCTGTCTGAGTGACCATGTCCTGAAAAAAGCAGCACCGCTTTGCTGACATCGTGGTTCTGTTTCTGGCTGCCAGGTCTTAAGAGATGGTAACAATTTTGAGTACAGGTAGTCATGGAATACAATAACATTTTGAGTTACCCAGGTCTGGAGCTAGTCCCTTCTTATCCTCCTTCTTCAGTGAATGCAGTACTTAGTTAGCCTATCATAAAAGTTAGCAGAATAGTTCAAAATCTTAATGCAATACGGAATGGGCCGGACTGTGCTGTCAGATAATACTTAGCACACACCTCCCTCCGTCACACCCTGGTGCCTGCTTGCATGAATGCTGATTTTCAGGGCTGAGCAGGAAGCACAAACAGCACAAACTGATCAGATTTTGTGACAGTGCTGTACTTTTGCAGACAGAGACAGATCCTATGTTATTTGCATTTTGAAAGATGCATTATTAATCTTTTCACACCTGGCGCCCCGTTACTAATGGAGCATCTGGGCACTAGGAGGGCTAATGACCCTAAGAGGGCATTCTTGTCTAACTGTGCCACTCTGAGGTGGAGCTGTTTGGTGCTATAATACTCACAGTGGCTCGGCCACTGCAGACATCCACCTCTCTGTTCTTTAGTCTCCATAGACATTGCATTTTGGCAATATAAAGTGGTCAGAAGCCTTAAACATTCCCCAGTTCAGTGCAGAGACAATTCCTTTAGAGAAATAGTTGAGAGCAATAGAGCTGGCACAGTTTTCTTCAGTGTTTTTGATTATTTAATTAACTTTGAGACTATTTCTCTTACTGCATTTAATTATCACTACATTTTCTAGATCTTTGCAAAACCCAGTTCTCTTGCCAAGGTGATTTTTTTTTCATTTTAAGGGATCTGCATTTTCGCTCGCTGCTGATTTCAGTGCCATTCGTGTGTGTGATGACTGAAGTGTCATTGGGCCACTAAACACATAAGCACAATGATTCACATATTTCATACTTTTTGAAAGAAATCCAATTTAAAAAGTAGAAACATCTATTAATTATGCACATACAAAAAAAAAAAAAAAACCTAAAAGTTGAAGGTGGCTGTGACAAAGAATTTAAATTTGAAATTGGGAATTTCTTTTCACCTGCAGAATAGGGTTGGGGTATTGTGACATGTATCCAGACAAAGTATGCTTTCCTGAAGTAAAACAGTGTGCTTTCCTGAAACAAATTTTAAAAGTGATGAGAAAGATTATTTCTGATTTTGCGAACACTAGCAAATCTTCATGAAAATTAAGCAATCAATGAATAGAAATTTCATTATGTAGCATCTTTGCGCTCCTTAAGAAAATGTATGGTTTAAGTTAAGAATATTCAACAGTCCGTAAAATACCATAATTAAGGATTCTTCTAATATTCCTGAATGATGAATAGTTCCAGGAAAGGTGGCACGGTGTAGAAGGGGAATCAAAATTTCTCAATTCATTCTCAACTGAATTATGTACTAATATTATTATAAGTAATTTGAATATTGCATCTTATACGTCGTCCTTTCATTCTTATGATCTAAAAGCACTTAAGAAACTATATTTCATGAAGTAAAGAAGCCTGGCTGAGAATGAAATTTACAGCAGGTGTTGTAAACTCAATTTAAATCTCATGAAATAAATCTCTAAGTAGCAATTGCCACACATGGCCATGTTTAAATGACATGGTAACGTATTCAAAAGGACACAATGAATGAATGGCTGCCAACAGATAAAAATGCTAAAGTACAACATAATAATAAGAGGCAGTGTCTTCCAAATTAGGCACCTTGGTGGTCCAGGGAGTGAACTTCTGCATTTAGAATAGGTCAGAGTCATTTTCTGGAAGTCTTTCTTTGTTATTGAAAGCTAATTTGCCAAACCCAGAAGCCTTTCTCAGAAATAGTTTCAACTGAAGGTGATTAGAAAGGTTTCAGAGGAGACAACAAATTTTCCAAAAAGAATAAAAGCTCCATTTCCCATATGGTGAGATGAACCCACCTTGGCCCTCTATGGGCCTTTCATCAGATAGGAGAGACCCAAGAGCAAGGAAAAAGAAGGAAAACAGTACCAGTTGAGATAAGGGGACAGAGAGGATTTTGCTCTTGCAAAAGCTGAAGAACGGCTCCTGGCCACTCTGGATGCAGAAGCCTGAACTCTTGGTCATTCACAAAAGATCCTGCAATCTTGCACAGTTGTGATCTGCCCAGATTTTCTTTTGCTTTCCCCTCAACCCATCTAAACTCTGGGAAGCTGGCCTAAGGAATTGAAAACAGTAGCATCCCCTTTAGCTCAGTTAAATTACTGCAATTTTTAAATTGTGAGTAGCAGTTTATTGTGCTGTCTAATAACTGTAATAATTCTCAGCACTTTCATATAGCTATTCATCTTCAAAGAGTATCACTAATATTAGCTAATTAATTTTCTTGTTTTCTCCTAAGACACAGTATTGCAGGCTGTGATCATTCAGACCACCCAGGTAATTGTCATTTTCTTTGCATTGAAGATTATTCCAAAAACAATTTTTTTAATTTTAGCAAATGCTAATTTGATCAGATAAAAGTTAACACTGAAGTGATTAAATGATAGAATTTTTGTTTAAAAACTTCAAGAGTGGCATGCTGGTAAATCCTTATTGAAAAAGGATTCTTTCATCTAAAACTTGACTGTTAAGTACTGAAAAATAGTGTTAAAGGATTGATTTTGACACAGCCCAGGCAGAGAAGGAATATAAGGGAAACTAACTTTTATACTAACAGAAAATTATTAATTTAAGTATTCAAAATTCAGAGCAGTCTTTTGAGAATGTTTTCTACAGTGATTTTCAGCAGAGCAGTAAGTAGAAATTGGGTTTTTTTACTTAAAAGAGGAAGTATAAAAAGATGCCTTTTGCAACAAATAATTTGGTCACGATGCATAATACATGAACCACCGTTCCAATGACCACCATTTACTCAATTCTTGATAGTTTTTATTATTCTAGTGATTATTGCTTCTTACTTAAGGGACAGCAAGTGGTTAAACTAACAGAGTTAACTTTTTTTTTTTTGCCCCTCCTCTAAGGTAGTAAGAATTAAACAATAAAAGGCATTTGAAATGAGCAACAGAGCAGAGTCCTTAAATGTCTTCTGTCTTCTCTCTCCAGGGACAAGCACAACAAGGTGAATCTCATCATTATTTGTCTTTTCAAGGGCAAAGCTGTGATAGACAGGGCTTAATGTGTATCTTGGTGGAATTGGATTTGATCCTCAGGGCTGGGCCAGAAGGCTGCTTTGTTAGATTTGTTAGATTTACTCTCTCTCCTGTGTTCTCTCTCTACCACAAACAAAATTACCTCTTGGAGTCCTGCATCAGCCTCAGCATCCTGAGACTATCTCCTTTTCTTGATTTCAGTCACATCTAAATCTGTTTAAACTGTCAACATGATGATTTGTGGAGAGACAGGGATTAAGCAGAAGGGAGATTAACACAGTTGTCTGTCTTCTTTGAAATAATATACCTGCTAACAGTAAGGGCATTCTTCAATTTACATAACTTAGCTCACAAGGAGGGCTTTACAGTTGTTATTGGGTTGCTTTTTTTGCAATCAGCAGTACAAACTCACCTGCTACCTGCACATTTAAAACCTGGACAGTCCATCTCTTCAATTCCTGTAAAACTGAGACATGCCCTCTTTTTTCCTAGACAGAACAAGATTTTTTGGTATTTGACTAATATGCATTCAAATAGATTATTTAAGAAATATGTATTAAATTCAGCTGGATTAGATATGAACTTCAAATACTCTAAAGAAAACACATTCCAGTAGAGTCAAAACTCTGTGGACAATTGTTTTGAAATGGAATAATGTTCTCTGGTTTTCTTTCATTTGCTGAAAGAAGTTGGCAGATCACTTATTATTCTATATGTCTTGGAAAAAAAATGCCATGCAATATCTTCTTTAATACTTACTTAGATAATTCTTAACAGCAGTAACTAGAATTGCTTATTCGGAATTTTGGGCTAGGCCTTATTGTGGTGGGAACAAAGGACTGCAGAAAAGAAAAAAGAAAATTTTATCTAAAACCAGGAATAAGGCTATATATTTTTCTCACACTTTATACCTTTTATCTTTATTCAGTTATAAGGGATAAGATACAAAGCCTTTTCTTCTGTATATACAGGACTTTGTAAAAGAAACCTTGTTTTGAATTAGGAACTGAATTGTGAGGTAGCACTATGGAAGTTAAGGGAAAGCATAAATTTTAAACCAGAAAATTGATAAATGTACTGTCACAGCCACAGAATCTGGAAGAGCTTCATATGCACGAGAAAAAGGATTAATTGCATGGAAAAAAAAGACTGTAGTCTCCTAGGTGTGAAACTTTTTTTGGTACTTTGTATTTTTATATGAAATCTCACATAAAAGCTGCTTTATGATTGCTGGGTAGTGTGCTGTTCTGTTAGGATGAGGAAGCTTATGTAGTTTTCTCCAGCCTTGCTTCTCTAGGAGTCAAAGCATTAGTGAAAACATCTGTTGCACCAGAGCTAGGAAAGTTTTTTCGTGTTACAGAGCTTCAGCTTGTTGCTCAGCACACTGCAGAGGGACGATGGCAGAAGAATAGACAGAACTCTTCTTTTCATCCCCCTCTGTGTCTCACTGTAATGCTAGGCAGTTTTTAACATGCTATAAGGTTGGGGTTTTTTTCAATATGAAAAAATAAAGTAATATAAACAAGTGATGACATAATAAAATGTATGAATGAATCAATCCATTTCTTAACCTTTTTCCTGGGTCAAATATGTTTCTCAGATCTGAAGAATTTACCTATTTTTCTTTTTGTTTTTTTTCAGACCTTTTACTTCATGATTATCTTTGAGTGTCCTTAGCTGTATCTATTAACCATGCCTCAAGAAACATTATTTTTTTGAACTGCCCAGCTAAACCAAGCAGCTGTAAGTCATTCAGATTTTTAGTCAAAAACTTTCAGATAGCCATCCAAACTTTGAGGTGCTTATAAGGCTTGAACTACATCTTTCAGATTTATCCGTTTTTGGTAGAAATTCCAGCAGATACTGCTTTTCTATCTTTGTATTAGCTCCATCTTTTAAATAGCTTCTGTGACATGAAATTTTGGTTACTTGACACTTGTAAATGCCAGGGTTTCTTTGAGGGAATAAAGACGTAGGCTCAGTGCTCAGGTGTGCAAAAGTCAAGACATTGAGCTGAAAGAGATTATCCCAGTGATGACAACGTGGGGAGGAGTAGGTAACATTATCAGTGACACACACCATTATGAAAGATCCTCAGTGGACTCCATATTCTCCAAAACCACACAAAGTTTCTGCAAATCTTTGCATTGGTTTCAGTAGCTTCTCATTAAGACCAGAACCATTTATGACTATTACTATTTTTGTTTTACCTAGTGCTGGGCTGCTGGTAGTTGAAACAGACCCAGATGTGAAAAGAAAGGCTATGTCTTACACAGGCTTAGAACAGGTATGGTAGAGACAGATAACTTTACAAGAAAGGACACACAATGATTAACAGAGGGAGAATACTTGATGAATAGATCCTTGCACTGAAAGAGATTCGGGCAGCTGTATGTTTTCCAGCACATTCTATCTATAGTAATTGTAGTTGCTTCTGTAGGTCAGATCTTACTTTTAATTAATTGAATTGCTGAATTGGATGTTTTTAAAAAGGACAGTCTTAATTCTAGCCTTAAAATCTTTAAAGGCTTACTCCTAACTAAATAAATTGGTCAGGAAGAATAGGGCATCTCTATAAATTATCTTGGCATTCCACTTATGGGAGAAAAATTATCTGGAAATTACATTTTATTGCCACAGATACAAGAAGATTCAGAAGTGCCAAAGGGATGCTGGGAAAGGCTGCTGTGCTGTCCCTGCCTGGTTTAAGCCATTAGTTTGTTTACTTTCACTCTTAAACTTTTCGGAAAAAAAAATTGAAAACAACCTCTTGACAAAAAAAAGTTCTTTATTTCCTTTCTAGTGTGTGAAATTATGTCATCTGTTGCCACCAAATCTATGATGTGAGAGGAATTAATATAGTTTACTTTCTGAAATGTTTGTTTTATTTTGTGAAGGCTTAGAAATATACAGAATTTTGTTTATGCTTGCAATACCTAATCGAAAACGGAGACAGAAAAACATTTTCTCTAAACTTATTCTGCAAATTTAATTGCTTATAGTATTCTCTGTGGGAATAAAAAAATTGCATGAATGCCCAGCATGAAGAGGTACTGGGATTAAATACTAAACAATTCACCTTACTGTGACTTCATATCAATGGGTTAAACATGATAAACAGTTTATGTATTCACATCAATTTAAGCTGCTGGGTGTATCAGTGGACTGAATACATTTGCTGTTGTTTTTTTGGCTCATCAGTAAATCTAGTACAAAATCTGATGCTATACCAGTTGGATTTATATTGCTGCAACAGATAGAGATTATTACTGATGCCAAGAAGACTGATTTTCTGCTGATTTGATTAGGACAGTAACTGTGCAAAGCTACATATTAATATATTAGAACACTGCAGAACCCTAGAAGCCTGCAGAAGGGAATTTTGTATTGGATTTGGAAAAAAACAGATCTGTTGTTTCTGTATCTTACTACATCTATTATAAAATTCATACAAATTCTTTAATCAGCCTGTTCATATGTGCTAGGAAATGGGCTTTCCATATTAACCAGGGAAATGTCAACTCAAGGCTATGGGGGCTGGTGCTAATAAGGTTAATGAATAGCTGGCCTGAAAAGCAACAGATGGGCCTAACAGAGCGGGAGCCTTAATGGCATTTGTAATGCCTAGGGTCAACTGCAGTTTATCTTCATTTTTTTCTCATTTAAAATATTCCAACGGAATAATAAAATAAGTTTAAATTTTCCCCACAGGGAGATGAAATTTATGCAGCACTGTTTATTGAATATCAATGTGTTTGGTTATAAACAGAGGACTGCTACACCACTGCTAGAACTGTAGTTTTTGTATATTTGCATTTGCAGAGGAATTTTTCATTTAGCTCATTTAAAACAGTACTCTCTTTTCATCAATTGCTGCTGCAGAACTGTTTTGTTTTTTTTTTTAATTGGTTTTGTTTTGTTGTTTTTTTTCTGAAGACAGCTAACATAGAAGGTCAATTTATGGCTGTATATTACAGCCAGATACATGACCATTATGCTAAATTTGCAAAGAGGAATTGTAAGGGTAGAGTTTGAATGCCCATGTTGTGGTCTCCCCTAAGATGACAGAATTCATGCTCATTATAATAGAACGTCATATGATAGAATAGGGTAGAGATGACAAAAATATATGGTAGAAATCATAAATGTTTCTAGATAAAGCAGAAAATATTTCTGATCAAAATGTATTTGTTGGATCTGTTATGATAATCTTGACATTTTGGATGCAGGAATCTGCTTTATAATATTGTCAATTTAAACAGACACAAATTATAAAAAAATTCATCAGATGTTGGTTGAATTGAAAAATAACTTAGTGTATTTTGTTTAAAGAATATCATATTCCACATACATTATAGTATGTTTCAAAGCCAGTGTCCTGGAAGAGAGAATAATACATATCTGAATAATTTACTAATTTTCCTACCATTTCTATACATTTGGCAAAAGTAAGAAAAATATTACTGAATAATTTATGTAATGAATTTCATAGAATTTGTCAAGTAATATTTAATCTGATTTTCTCACAGATAGCTGTGGTCTGAAGTAAAACTCATCACATAAATTCAAGACCAGAAACATCTAATTTTATCATAGAATGACTTAAATCTGCATATTGGTTTGTGATAGACCTGTACTGCTTACTGGGAATAGGATCATCCTTGGACAGTACTGTACAGTTGCAACTAATTGCAAGATCTGTAGATACAGCATAGAGGAGTGGAATCTACTCACTTTTCCCTTGAGAACTAGAGAATTTATGTGCTTATTGAACAGGTGATTTTTTATATTTACTACTACCCAGTGGCAACCAGTCTGTTCCTAGTCTGGTTTAATAGAAAGCAGTTCCACTTGAATTCTGAAAAATGCCATTGCTTTGTTCCCTGATGTACCTTAAGAAGTCACAGATTTATTTAATTGTACAGATGACATCAACTTTTCCCTACCTGAACCTTCTATCTTGAGAGTATTGCCTGTCCTCTGACTCACATGAACATCTCCTTTGTTTGAATTATTTTAAGTTTGCACAAAGCAGTTTAATTAATTGAAGGAAGAAGAAACTGAAACTTTCATGTTAAATTGAAAGTCGGGTACAACACAGTGGTCTTGCACTCCTGAAGTTCTAATTGCATTCAACGTGAGTTTTGGGAATTTTATAGTAGGATAGCTTTTTTTTTTATTTATCCTGCCTGCTGACTTTTCAGGAGAAGAAAAGACACATTTTTTGCTAATGGTTATTTTTCAAATACTAACTTTAAAAAATTCTGCTCATTGATCTGTGTCTTATTTCATGATTTTAGAAGGCACAGACTATATTTGTAAGCCTGTTAGGTGGCAAGTTTCAGAGAGGATTTCAAATTCTAACTTCAGAAAATCAGTTGACAACCATTTGAGAAGAAAGGATGACCAATTTGCTGAAAAATAATGTAACCAATTGCTATCTTGTAAATACCTGTAACATTTTTAAAAGATAAGCTTTATTTTTTTCCTTCCCACCCTGATAGCTTTATGATTACCTAGAACTCTGCATGCATTGATTTAATGTATAAATGAGCAGTGTTTAGTCTTCTGTACACTTTTTGTACTTCAAATCTGGAAATTATTTAGCATTAGAAAATAACAAATGTTGCCATATGGAAAACTATAATGCTAATGAAATCTGATAGATGGCACTGTAGGATTGTTGATAAACCATGAGCCTGACTCCTATATATCTAGTATTCAGAAGGATATTATTGCTTTTTAAAGAACTGTTGCTTTAGAAAGTTTGATGGAAACACATTTATTTCAGCCTGTATTTGCCCAGTAGTGGGACTCAATGTACTGGTCTGGTTGTTGGTCTGTAATTCTCTCCTTTTTATTTCTTCCAGGGCATCTCTAGATCCTATTAAGACTTGCTATGCTTCTACCAAGGGTGTGGATGTTTCTTACCTCACGGCTTCTGGTTAGAGCAGAGATTTTGGGGAACAAAAACTTTGATTCTTTCTTTTTTTGTTATAAGTCAGAGCATTAAACATTTCATTACACATTCATTTCATATTCCATTTATCCTTTTCTTTGAGGTCTTAAGAATGACAACCACCTCCTGTGGGATTGCTGGGTACTTACAGATGAATTGACTATGATTATCTGAAGCATATTAAAGGCTAACTTGTCTAGCTTTTGCACTAACTTAAGATCAGATAAATGCAAAAGCACTGTTGGAACTAGTCCAGGTAAATCCACTGGATTTCATTTGAACTAAAACCTAATGCACCTTTTGCAGGAAAATTAGAATGAGAATTTTCTTGATGTATTATCTGACATACAACTTGGAATATAACCAAAAAAATTATGCCGAACGAAGAGCAGCAATGAGATGATTCATCTATCCTTAAATATATAACAATGTTGTTGAGTAATAGCTACATTAAAGAGTTATTTTATGCACAAGAGGGATTCTGCTACTGAAAAATCTTCATACTAGTTGTGAATTCTATGGCTGTTATGGCAAAAACTAAAGCTAGACAGAGACTTGTTGAACGTCTGTTTTGCAATATTCATTCTGTTTGTGCTGAGTCATTTATTCCCACTCTTCTTTGCACTGCAGCGAATAAAATTCCATAATAAACTTCTAGTATAAACATGTAGCGTTTTTAAATAGCTGCTATTTTTTTTTCTGTTTTAAAATTGACTACAATTGTGCAATTTCTATGATTGCAAATAATAGTGAATATACCTAAAATCAGTAAATGCACTTATCTACCTTAGATCTAAACAGCACACTGAAGGATGTAATGGATTTAAGAAGGTAGAGTTGCTATAATTGCATAACTTGAAATGTTTAATGCACTACTAAAATTTTCCCTTATGATAATGAAAAAAACAATGTGACAACAACATTAGTGATTATCTTCTTTCATGTCTGAGATATATGGGAAATATAGGGACAACTCTTCCCTATTGTGAAGAAAAGTTGAAAGAAAAATGTAAAGCAGAAAGCATCCCTGCAAATTTTCTCCTGAAATGGTTTTCTCCCTTTCATTTCTTCAAAAAGCAAAAGGTTTGTTCTGCTGGAAAACAACTACAGGGGCTGTAAGAACTCTGAACTTGAAAGCTGTTGGGAAGCCCAGGTATGTCTGCAATGGTCCTTTGCCTGCACATTGTCTCTGTGTACTGAGCACCTTTTGTTCTCTGTCAGCAGAACATCAGCCTAACTCTTCTTGCTTGGTAGCAGCTGCTGGATCTAAGGTCTTGAGTCTTAAACAGTTTTAGAAGTCCATGAAGGTGTAAGTGGGAAGAAAGCACTATTATTTTCCTGTGAGATAGGAAAAGTGATGCTGCAAGTCTTGTTTTAAGTCAAAGCTCCCCCCAGCCTGCGTGTTTGGCCTTTGGTTGCACACTTGTTTTTGGCTATACACAGTACTCTGTGTGGGAGCTGGAAAATTCAGATATAAAACAATTTCTGCCAAGGCTTTTCCATTTATTATCTGTGCATCCCTTTACACAGAGTTCTTAGGGGAATGAACTAATACTCCGTTATTTTAATAGATATTAGAGATTAAAAAAAAGATGCTAGTCAGGTACAGGAATAAATCATGAGGACTATACAGACATCTGAGTGAAGTACAATTTATTTGCTTTGAGTCAAGTCACCTAGAGAGAAGTAAATTTTATTTCAGCTAGAAGTATTTGTGCAGAAATAGAATATGACTATTATTTATGTCTTACAAGCATTTATAATTTCATGGCTGCACCAAGTTATCAGGCTATTGCAAGAGTACAAAGGACTACACCTAATTCAGTGATTCTATTCCAAGAAAATCCTCTAATGGTATGACATGATATAGCAAAAATCAGTTTATAATGGAAGGTTTCAACTTTTGATGAAATAAAAAATATTTTTTGCTGATGAATTTTGCTCCTTTTATTTCAGGGAATATTTTTTACTCAAAAATTAGTGTTTAATAGAATAAAAATGGATTATTGGTGGAACATCCACTGCATGCATACTCCTTAGTATAACTTTTTAGTAGATCAGATTTGTTCTAAAGAAAATCCCTGGGAAAAAAATGCAATTGTATAATTTATGAGTTTGGTGTTTTGAACATTTATGTTTTTAAAAAAGTAGACTGAGAAATGCCAGTTTGTGTCTGTTCTTTAACTGTGTGATTAAATTCCAAAAATGGACTCTAGTAGACAAAGATTTTAATCTCCAGAAGCACATGTAATAGATACCTCTCACCTGAATGTATTCTAGATGACCAATTGCACCATTTGAAAGGCACTGATGTCTTAACTGCTTCCATAGCCAGATGCTTAATGTTCAGCAAAAAAAAAAGTAGTAGTAGATTTTTTTAAAAAAATTCTACTCATTTAGGTAGAATAAAACAGGTTCTAGGAGTAATTGGGGACCACTTCAATGCCTGTAAGAATCCATCAAGGCAATCTTTTTGCCTAATGATCCAGCCATGGTTGTAAATTATAGCACCATTGTAATTTCAGCTAGTTTTTGTTTCAGCAAAAGAGAAAAAAAAAAGGTGCCTTAGTTAGAAAATTATCTGGTATTTAAAATGAAAGTTCAGTAATTTTAAATTACTAAAACAACCAAAACTGAATTATATTTACTTTCCATTGATATCTCTACTTGTCATCTTAAAAACATTTTATCCTTCCCTTGAAAGCAGATAAAGCTTGAGATGTCTTTGTCCTGTACTTTAAAAAAGGGAAGATGGACTTTCCAGTACCTTATGTCAGGGATTCAGATGATTTACAAGAGATTGCATGTAAGAAGTTCTGTTTAGAACTTTATTCAAATAGTCATGCAAAAGTTTTGTTTACCTAAATGAAAGAAAATGGGAAACCTAATAACAACATAATAACTATGTCCCACTGCATATGAATGAATAGGGTAGAGATGACAAATATGTGATAGAAATAATGAATATTTCTAGATGAATTTATTGAAAGAAGATACTTTTGTCAAAAATCAAGAGAGAGACTCAGAAGATGGTGAAGTTAGATGGTGCCAGGAAAATCTTTGCTCTGTTGAGGACAAAGCTATAAAACATCTCAACGAGAAACACAGTGGAACTGTAGGAACCACAAATCAGAATGAGATAGAAAGAAATATATTTTCATTATTTGAGGCTTCTACAAAACATTATTAGTCCTTTTACTTACTGAAGGAAAATATTGAATGTGAGACAGCTTCTTACAAAACTCATGATTTTGGGAGGATGAATATCCAAAAACTTGGATATTGTAATATACACCTGATTTGGAGATTATCTTCCCCTTAAAAAATATGAAAAGCAAGAAACAATTTCTTGCTATTTTAAAAATTGTAAGCCACTTGAATGAATCTAAAAAGTACATCTACTGATTACTTAAGAAGTAATAGAAATAATTTGCCAGTGGCAAACTGTATTCTGAAAAATTATCAGCAAACATTATAGACTAAAACATTGCCACTTCAGTTCATTTTTTTTTTTCTCTTAGGAATGCACTCATGAATGTATGAAAATACTTTAAAAATTCCTTTGGTTAATCTATGTTCATTTACTATCTCATCATTATTAGAAAAATGTGTATGAAAAACATTTGCAGAAGACATGTCTGCAAAGGTTGAAACTTGAAAGAAAGCCCTCTGTTATTCAGACTGAATTGAATCAGACATAGCGTCACACTTGCTATGTATTTCTAGATTTTTTTTCTTTCTGCCTTGATGTTTTAGCATCCACTTTCCCACTGAAGATCCAGGGGATGTAACCACTTCTAGAAATAAGAAATAAATTTGGATTTTATTATTAAACATAAGCTTCTATGGGGTTGAATGATTAGCATTAAGAATATTCAGATGGATATTTAGTCTAATCTTGCCATGTGCTGCAGTTTATTTTAGCAAAATTATTTAGATATGGATTAAAAGATTTCTGTTTGTGATATGATTGGTTGAAACAATAGAAAAAGCTGCTGAAAAGTTCCATGTCAACATTTTTTAGAAGGAATAAATAGCCTTTGTGTAAGTATTTCTCATTTTCTTCATTGTTTACTTTATAATTTTATACATTTACACTTAGTGATTCTATTTAAAAATACGATTATGAATAGTTAATGATTTTGCCCTTTATCCAATCCTAATAAAACCACTTGGTTATTGAAAATAGTTTTTAATAGAAATCTTGAAAAAAGATACCATATAAAAACATAAATAATCTTTAAAAATAGGTGATTTCTTTCTGTGAAAAAGGAAAAGATAAAATATATAAAAATACGTTGCAAGATTTTTTTCAATGAAAAGATGTCATCTCATTGTAATTAATGTCACAATGTGTCTTTCAATAAGTAGTTATGCTTCAATTTTGAGTATAAGGAGAAAATCTATTGTGTAACACCTCATCTCAGGATTCAGAATTGAGAAGGGTATATTTGCTGAGAAGTAATACTTCAAACTCTATTACTTTTTCCATTTTAAACCTTTTATGACTTTTCCATAAGAAAAAGAAAAGCACAGTTGTTGAATAATAAGGCATGGTCCAAAAAATAGACTCATACATGACTGAATATTTGACACACATTGTGTTAATTTCTACTTAAGCCAGACAATGGGGTTTTTTTCTGGTTTTTTTTAAATTTAATTTAATTTAATTTAATTTAATTTTATTTTATTTTATTTTATTTTATTTTA